>CM033745.1:34278899-34571733 GCA_019671005.1 Hibiscus mutabilis
CATTACTGAGTTGTTAATCCATTATATAGAAGTATACAATTAATCTCGTTTATTGTCTCCATTAATCATCGTTACCTCATTTATTAAGGCATAATTCAATTATTAATATTCAAATCAATTACCATCCTTAATTTGCATTTATGGATTACTTAGAGCATCAGGTACCGGTACTCGAACACTAGTATCGATACGGTACCCTCATGTATTATTACTCACACATGTACCGATACTGAAACTGTTTACTTAAAATTTTAGATCGCCACAAGTACCGGTACGGGTCGACTCGTACCGATACAACCCCCAATCACGTACCGGTACGGCCAAAGCTTGTATCGATACCATATTCACGGGTCCACACTATTTTCTTGAATTACAATTTAACAATACTTTATTCGATCCCTAAAGCTTATGAAAGTTATTGGGATTTGTTTGCGACCATATTTAATCATTTAATATCCATTACCAGCTTGATGATCATTTATTCAAATGTTACAAATTATCAGTACATTTAATATAATTCCATTAAACATGCCAAAACATATCTCAAGCACTCAAGCAACACAACATGTAAATCAACCAATCAAATGATTATATAAATATTCAAACGACCCCACACAGTTTCTAAATCTTATAATAGTCTCGAATATTCTCCAACTCATCAGGCATCTCAATATTTACCAAGTCTCGTAATACCGATCTCAACACATGCTTATCTATCATCCACCTATTTTGCAACTACTAACGAGCAAGGCAATTACACTTATGATGTTCATGAAGCATTTTAGAGTTCAAGGTGTACTAACCTTAACCCGATATCGCTAAAATCCTTATCCAAGGTTCCCAAATATTTCACTTGATCTAATATCCGATCCCGAATAATCCTCGTATATCAATTAATACCATAAGCATCACTTAATCCATACTTTAATGAATTCGAAAGGTTAAATACGTAAAAACAACTTACCGAGTTTGAATTTGGCAAAACAGATTCAGAACATCGAGAAACCCTCGGGTAGGGTCCCTTAGAAAAAATCAATAGTTGGTTAATGCCGGTGAAGGGTGTTGGGTGATTCGATGTGACACAGGTACAAAGAACAAATGGTGCACCCTAGGAACAGAATCTAGTGTGGGCATGTTCATGGATGCTACGATGCACCCTAGGGAGCCAGATCCAGTGTACGCGGGTGCATGAAGACCCACATGCACCCGCCACTATAGCAGTACACGCCTACTAGTAGCGGCAACGCGTGAGGCCTCTTCCGGTGGTCAGACAGCGACAACAACCTCTAGATTTACATTTCTTTGGCTGGTGGATCCAATAGAGGTGGTAGATTCTACAAGAAGACAACGGAGCATGACTTTCCAAGCTTAACCACCTATTCTTTTCTCTCACCCCAGCAAACGACGGTGGCTACCACGACGGGACGGCCATGGCCAGACTCATCTTGGCGATACGATAGCCTAAATGGTGGTGGATCAGGGCTTGTAAGCTCTCTGCCCTCTCTTTCTTCCACTTTTCTATTCCCCCCTCTTTTTTATCTTCTCTATCCTTCAAATCCTCTGCAACTTTTTCCCACCTACCACCCACTTTATTTCTTTTCTCCGATCTTTTAAATTTCAAAACCTCATCACTTCAAATAAAATATGATAACCAGTTAATAAAAGCCTAACACCATAATCTTCCTTTTTCCCACCAAGCCCATAACCAAATCCTTAATTGGGCTCCTAACATAAAAGCCTAATGCCCAGGTCCAAGACCCGACTCGCTCACCCGAAATCAGGGTCATTACAACTCTCCCTACCTTGAAAAAAAAATTATCCTCGAAATTTGTATTCATAAACCAAAGAAGATGCTCAAACCCTCACAACTCTTCGAAGTTCTCAAAGATTTCTCGTTGCACTACTTTGATCTTAACACTTATCAAATGTAACCATTATCTTCTAACGGTGCATACATAAACTTGATTGATTCTTTCTCTTAGAAGGAATTCCATCATCCCTCGGTACATAACAGACAACAAGCAAACCTAACTGTACCCCAACAAATCTATCACACGAATACGTCATCAAAGAAACTTAACTTCTGCTGCAAAACCCAAAAGATTGATGCACACAAAAATCCTTCCATAATTACGTACGATCTAAAAGAATATGAGGTTACACCGCCGTTGTAAACAAAATAAAACAATCATTTTCATGGTGACTCCCTAAAGGAAACTCTAACCCCGGTGACATCCCTTATCAAAATCATTGCTTACCTGGTGCAAGACTTCTAAAATCGAACGGAGTCTCAACTTGCCTCAAGCACTTACCTTAAACTCAGCACGATAACTCATTTTGAAAACTGAAGCAGCTCCCAAAAACTCAGCTCACGCAAGAGTCTTACACTCCAAACTACAAACGTGTTCGAAAAAATGCATCATCTATACCCTCACTCGGATCTTCCATCGCATGAAATCCCACCAAAGGATAAGCTTCCATCACAAACCTCGAATCTCGTGTCAAAAGGTAGCATGTACATATCGTAGTGTCGTATAGCCCAACCCGCGACCAAACTAAACATACTTTCTATCTAATTCTCACCTTTGCTGAAAATATCAAACGGTACCCACCAAGGACTATATCATTACTCAACGAAATTTGTGCATTCACCAATATTTTACATGATCTACGTTCATCCATTTAATTTCCACTAAAGAACATCAAAACATCACAACAAATCTAAAGAACTCGATGTTAGATTCCCAACTAATGGCAAGTCAACTACTTATCACTATTTCAAACTCACAACTCTACACTATCTCCCAAAACACGCGGCAAAAGCTTGGTACAAACTATTGCTCTTAGAATTCACCATATACTGACCACTGTACTATATACGAAGAATCTCTTTCCTTGATATCTTTTCCTCTAAAGAACCCACAACAAGATCTCGAAGCCCATAAAAAACCATCAGATCCAAATTCGATCGCAACATTGTATCCTTTTAGTTACGATCATATGTTACTTCTCATAGCTTCCATAGTTACCCAATCCTTAACTCAAAGCTTAACCAATAAAACACGGGTAACAGTACTGCATAGAGCTAGCATCGGTACTCTCTTACATGACCACAACTTGTGATTCTTAATCGTCCCACATAGGTAGTATGATACTCTAACCCAAACTAACTCCGCACAATCCATCACTTATCAAGTTCACTTTACTTAGGTGATGATCGATCACACGATCAACATTCCTCAATTACTTCGACTAATGTCATTATCCAAATCTCAAATTTCTTAACGATCAAGCACCCAAAATTCACACTATTGGGGTAGGCACACCATTCCCTTTTCTTGCACAAAAATGCAGTCCCGACAAAACAACAAAACATTCTCAAAGATCTCAGAACATTACTCCACTTTAATTGAGTCAGCACCACTATCACAACAGAATGGTCTCATACAGCTCGGATTTCCACCAATGTTTCTCGGCTTGTCTCAAGGAAACTGTGATACAAAATAAAAACACTTACAAAGTCTCAAACCCTTACTTCCTTAACTGATTACATGATAACCAACCTCTCCCCCACATACAAGGTCATTAAGGTAATTATCTTGCCAATGCTCATGTTCCTATTTTTCCTTATACATTCACACATGTCATATAAAACATCAACTATTATTTGAAAGACAACACGATGGCCCTCACTTTATCATCATTGAAACACCTCAAACATTACTGCCAACATCTTTCGTTACCACCACACGTCCTAAAGGGAGGAATCATCACTCCACAATTCATTTCGAAACTATTAGCCTTCAACACTTTAACTGTAAATATCACATTCTCGAACTAATCTTGGAAAATACACGGGTACTTCATAATCGATTAAACAAGTCATCCGGCTTAGGAGACAAGTAACGATCATTTATTGTCACTTAACAAGCTATCAACGGTTTAAGCATCACCTCAACAAACCAACTTCTCACTAGCGAACATGCCCGATTCACCCTTGGGAGAACCACTTCGACAAAAGAAACCTCGTACAAGTTGCACCTTCACAACTAGATCTCTGACTTCCTCAACTGGGTCGATGCCCTCTAACAAAGACGATGGGCAACGATGTTCTACTTGGCCTTACCTCAAAGTCTACTCACATTTTTGATAGGGGAAGTCCCGATGACTCTTTCATGAAGCATAAAAAAACTCTGATAGTCTGAAGGCTCTCGAGCATCAGACTACGTAAGCTGGCATCTAACAATAATCAAACATGTCCCACAACCCCGTCGTGCCATTCTCTAAACAACTACTACAAAAATCAAGGTAGAAAGGCAACGGTTCAATATTCTCATTACCAAAGGTTGGTTCCCTCGAGGTCTCGAAAACTTGAGTACAACTCTCAACATTACTGGCTAGCATCGCGCTTGACTAACCAAAGTAATTTCCAAGGTGCAACAACTCCTAAAGAGGTAGCTCTCTCTCAAACCTGTACGTCTAACTTCGGCCACACTCTAGCGAGCTAGTAGATCCCAAATCCACAATCTCTGAGAAATTACCTTGAGGAGGCGATGTGTAACGCCCCAATTTTGGGCCTAGAAGTTATCCGATTAGTTCAGACGGTTCCGGTGAACCGGTGTAGTGGTCTAGACTAGTTTCAGGATTTAATTAAAAAGAAATAGATTTTGGCCGAAATAAAATATGGAAAAATTATCTAAAATATTTAAATATGTTTTGAAAATAATGGTGAACTCAATTTGGCAAAATAAATTGAATAAGGGTGACATTTTGAAAATGGTGACTGTTTTGTAAAGAAATCAAAACTATTTTAGTGACCATTTTGTAAAAGGATGAGAACTTAGAATCTTTAAGGAGCTAATAACCCTAAAGTCTAATTGTCTTATTTTAAAGTGTTTTAATTAACTAAAAATTGGTTAGGAGGGTTAATTGGGAGTTATTTCCTTTGAAACAAATTTGACGTAACTTTTCTTCTCTAAAAAATTCTCTTAACTTTCTCTCTATCCAAACACCATTATTCTCTTCAAAATCTTAAGGTAAACTCTTATTTTAATTGATCTTTGATTTCTAAATGATTTTCTATCAAAACCTTATTGTTTAAACTTTGTTTTCTAATGTAAATCAACCAATTAAGGGGAAAGAAACCATTGGAGATAAGGTTTCGCTATTCTCCTCTAATGAAAGGTTCTTTACTGAAATTCACAAGTTCTTAATCCTTTATCAATGTTTTCCAATGGATTTTGTTGTGGTGATTAAGAAAAATTGGTTGAATTGAGGTCTTTGAGTTAATAAATGAAGAGATTGGTTTAAATTCGTAAGGATCTGAAAATGTTGATTATTATGATTATTTTAATCATTAAGTTGATGTTAAAGATTGTGGATAAGTTTTTTATCAATGTAAACCTGAAACTAGTTAGAATGTTATGGATCTAGGTTGTTATCCTTGGTTTTTGGCTTGATAAATGGGTTTAATGGTTGCTGGAATTAAAAGGATGTTGGGAAGTGTTTAATTGTTGTATATTGATGTTCATTAAGTGTTGATTTCGTTGGGTAAGGGCTGGAGATCATTTAGGATGATTTCGCCTTTGTTTTCGATAGTTTTCGGTAGGTGTTGTGTTGTTAATTATGCTAGAATGTTGAGGAGGTTGTGGGCTGCGAGTTTAGATGTTGAATTGACCTTTAATTCTCTATTTTGGTTGGGTAAAAATAGGGGGGATCAATCCAGAGTTGTTTGGAGGTGCTACGATTGCATCAAATGCTTGATTGACGCTTCGACTTGCAAGCGAAATGAAGTCGGTGAGTGGAAATGAGTTTTAGAGCTTTAAAAAGGTTTGAAAGTTACTTTTGGGGAGTTTAAATTAAGTTTGAAATGCTAGTTTAAACTCAGAAGTAACTATGATCGAATTCGCTCTCGGTTCTCGGCTTTTTCCATTGTTTGATAAATCATGCTCATGTTTGAAGATAGAATTTGTTAACTACTGTTATGCATGTTTTTATGAATTGAAAAATGCTTCATGAGATAGACATATGGTTATGAAAGAGGTTGTAACTTGTTGAAGATATGTTTTGCATTGTTATTGCTTTTGAAATGGGATGAGAAATGGTTTATGTTTATGCTTTGGAAATAGTAAGGTAACATGGTTTTAAAGTGTATATTGGCAAGTGATGAGATTATTACTATCGGATATAATTGGTCGACCAATAGGATGAAAGTGCACTATAATATACAAAATCCGTACATGTTGCAAATTCTTCGATTACACAATAGGGGTAGTGCTATTGTGTTGCGAGTGATAGGGGTAGTGCTATCACCAGCGGGCAATGGGGGTAGTTCCATCCCGGCCGAAGTGAGACTATGGTGAGGGTAGTTTCACCATGAGACTTGATGAGGGTAGTGCCATCAAGGTGTCCGCATATCCGAACATGAAAGGATGAGGGTAGTGCTATCCCAAGGATAGGGGTAGTTCTATCCAGATCACTTGTATTACCAATATATGTGCTAAACATGTATCATGCTTATAAATGATGATTTGTATAATGTGATTTATACATGAGACATATTTGTATAATGTGGTTTATACATGAGACTTTGCATAAGGTGAGATTATGCATGAGATTTGAAATAGAAGCATTGCTTGTTGGCTAAGCATGTAAGACTTGAGATTTTGCATTGAGATGCATGAGACTAATGTTACATGTTGAGAAATGAAATGTGTTTTGCTTTGAAAAGTGGTTTCAAGCATGAGATTTGATTTGAGTATGATATTGGAGATTTATAGACTAAAATGGTTTTAAATGCATTGTTGTTGTGTTTTGTTTCGAGCGGCCCTCACTAGGCAATTTATGCTTACGCTCTCTTTTACAGCAATGCAAATCCATAGAGTATTGGTGGCAGCAAGGAAGCAAAGATTCGATCCAAGTTGCGATTGTAAGCTCAAGTATGGTTTGATAGTTTAAAACATAGCTAATAATGGCAATGGGGTTAGCCAAGTGTTTTGGGAGAGGATGTTTTATTTGAACTCCCTTAAATTGCTACAAGTTTCTAATAATGGTTTGGACTTGTAAATGGCCTCCTAATGGTTTTTAAGCTTGAAATGTTGTCTTTGGTCATTTGGTGGTTTTTGAGCTAGGATGCATGCCTTTAGAGTTTGGTTGATGCTATTGCTGATATGGATGATTTCTATGTTCATGTTTAATTCTTGAGAATCATGCCTAATGATGTGTGAAGTGTTTGGGCTTGTTTAGATTTTGATCAAGTTGGTTTAAAATGCCTAAAGTGACCTTACAAGTCTAGGCGTATCGATACACTTGCTACCGTTTTGATACGATATGCATAATTGTACCAGGTGTTTCGATACGCAGGTGCGTATCGATACGGTTTTTCCCCTGAGTTTTGCCTTAGCGTACCAATACACTTTAGTCCGTATCGATACGGATGCTTCTAGTGAGCTATGTTAAACATGGGTGTACCGATACGTTGGGGGCGTATTGATACGGGTTCTGGTCTGACCCCTGAGCTTCTTGGTGCCATGTAGGCATATTGATACAGGGCTAGCCGTATCGATACGGCTAGTTGTTAAGTTGGTTATGAGCTTCAGATTCTTGCATTATAGTCTCTATTTAAACGTATGTTCGATTGTGTGTGTGATCCAAATATTGTTTTGAGCTGAAATTTAACATGTGGGCATGTAATGAACCTAATTTAAGGATGGTAAGCTTAATTTCACCTAAGTCCTTATATTTTCCTAAAACTGCATTTTGGTCCCTAAATTGCGTAAAGGATCAATTAGATGTCCAATTGACGCCTGATTCGAGTGTGGGTTCTGTTGTTGCTTCTGTAATCACACATAAGGTTTAATATGAATCTAGACAAGATAAAAAGAAAAAAAATGGGTCATTAATCAAAGTGAATCACCACAGATTCACTCTGGTTTTCCCCGTGTGACTCGCTCGGTCTTGCGACTAGACCGGGTTAAGGGGGTTACACGATGATACATCCTAAGTATCAAAAAGACTCTTTTTACACAAACAAAGAGTCCTTCACCCAACGTGCATCCACTGATCAATTTTGAAAGTGGGTTATCCATGCTTGCTTCATAAACGTTATTCACACATAATGATATGATCCCGGTTGAGAGTTCTAAATCATATATGTTGTTGCCCAATCGTGATTCGAGTAAGAACTTGAATGTCATTTGCCACGGCAAGTTAGTTGTCGTGGCAACTAAGGTTGTGAAGTTTGCCGTGGCAAATTAGTTACCATGGCAACTGGGTTTAAGATATGAGTGGATAGTGTTGGAAATTATGGTAGAAGGAAATATGGATATGGAAGATAGTGGTGGTGGCCTTGGCTTTGTAGGTTTGGAAAGGTTGACGGATTGTGACCCGCTAGCTATATAGAGCTAGGAACCAAAAATATAAAGTGATGGAATCAAAGTGATAAAGGGTGGAACGTGATTCACTAGCTATAGAAGAGCTAGGAACCAACGCTATAAACAAGTGGATGGATGAAGACCACAAGACAAAACTTGAAGCCGATAAAGTTCTTTAAAAGAACTAGAATGAAAGCACTTTCAAGAGTATTTTTTTAATAAATCAAAAGTTCCCCTTCCAAATAATCCTTAGGTGACTATTTATAGAATTTCTAGAAAACATATGAAAGGTCACACAAAGATGAAACATTCTCATCAAATTAGTAATAAAACGCACTTGAATGCTTTGTCTTTTCATCTTCAAGGCTGGCCAAATATCATAGATCATTTGGGAATGAATCTAGATAATTTGAAGCTTAATATGGCCTTAATTTTGTCCAATGAATGAAGGACTCTTGGGCTGCCTTGTCTTGCTTTCCTATGAAAAGAAAAAAAAAGAATGAATGTGGACATTGAATAATTGTAGACACCCTTACCGTCCACTTAAAGGTTACTCTTCCTATTCCTTGCTGATCTTCATCACTAAATTGTCTTAATAAGTGAATTAAATAAGCCTTCATTGCATGTTTCCTTGAAGAATTTGAACAACCACTTGAATCGGATGATAAAATCAGCTTTGAATGCCTTAAATAGGTGAATAAAGAAGGACTTCAATGGCTTGTCTTTTGGCTGAAGTTGGAAAGACTCCTCATTGGTTCAAGCTTCACCCACATGTCCATGCACCTAGACACAAAGGTAAGTTTGATTCAAACTTTTAAAAAACATGCATGGAACAATTAAGTGATAGTTTGATTAATGAACTAGTTGAATGGATGAACTAGTTTAATTAATGAACTAACTTTATTCAATGAACTTGTTGACTTAAATGAAGTAGCTTATTAAATTATCTAAATGCATGAATGAAATATAAGCTTAAAGGCAATGCATACTTTAATGAACAACATGCTTATTGAATGCAATGAATATTTATGCAAACATTAATTTCTCATGCAAATTCATGCATAAGTAAAATAAAGTGTTCCCCCTTTGTTGTTGGTATTTCTCCTTCACGTTCCAAGCTTGTCATAAACAAACTTTCCATGGCTGCTTGGAACTTCTTGGCCTTTGCACCTGTAATAGGCCCACTTGGGTATTCTTCCGGGTCTTTGCTGCTAGGAATCACATCAGTCCCTCCCTCTTTAAGGCGATTTGTCCCTAAATCTTCATCGACATCATAAAGAGATAAGTCAGCAACATTGAAGGTAGCGCTAACATTAAACTCTCATGGGAGGTCCAATTAATATGCATTGTTATTAATCCTATTGACTACTTGAAATGGTCTATCTCTTCGAGGCATCAATTTGGACTTGCGTTGGGCCGAAAATCTTTCTTTTCTCATGTGCAACCACACCCAATCTCCTGGCTCAAAGGTAACTTATTTACGACCCTTGTTCACTTGCTGCTCATATTGCTTGGTTTGCTTTTCAATATTCTCCCGCACTTCTTGATGGAGCTTTTTAACAAACTTAGCCTTGTTATGACCATCCTTATTCACGATTTGTTCCACGGGTAATGGTAATAAATCCAATGGAGTTAATGGATTGAATCCATACACTACTTCAAAGGGCGTGTGTCCCATAGTGGTATGAATCGAGTGATTGTATGCAAACTCCACATGTGGTAGGCTCTCCTCCCATGTTTTCAAATTCTTCTAAACAATGGTCTGAAACAGCATGGACAATACTCGGTTCACCACTTCTGTTTGACCATTCGTTTGAGGATGATAGGTGGTGGAGAATAATAGCCTTGTACCGATCTTACTCCATAATTTTCTCCAGAAACGGCTTAGGAACTTCACGTCCCTATCAGATACAATGGTTTTTTGAATGCTATGGAGTCTCATGATCTCTATGAAAAACAGATTAGCAACATGTGAAGCATCATTAGTTTTGTTACAAGGAATAAAGTGGGACATTTTAGAAAATTGGTCCACCACTACAAAGATGGAATCTTTATTCTTTGTACGAGGTAACCCTAGTACAAAATCCATAGAAATGCCCATCAATGGTGCTTCTGGAATGGTAGTGGTGTGTAAAGCCCATATGGCATGACTTTTGATTTGGCCTTCCTACAGGTGATGCAACGCCCACATAACCTCTCTACATCTCATTTCATTTTGGGCTAATATAGGTGCTCTTGAAGTATGCCCAATGTCTTAGCTATCCCAAAATGTCCCATTAAACCTCATCCATGGGCTTCTTTGGCGAGTAACTCTCGTGTGGAACCTTTTGGGATGCATAACCTTCCTTCCTTGAATAGGAACCTATCATTCCTATAGTATTTGTCAAGCGTTCCCTTCTCACATGCCTTATAAATTTCTCCAAAGTCAGGATTAGAATCATATAATTCTTTAAGAAAAGCAAATTCTAACAACTTAGAATCTAAGGTATTTAGAAGAGTATACCTTCATGACAAAGCATCAATAACTATATTCTCTTTACCTTTCTTGTACTTGATCACATATGGGAAAGTTTCAAGAAACTCCACCCATTTGGCATGTCTTTTGTTGAGCATATGTTGCCCCTGGATGTGCTTTAAGGCCTCATGATCCGTGTGAATTATGAACTCCTTAGGCCAAAGGTAGTGTTGCCACGTTTCCATAGCTCGAATGAGAGCATACATTTCCTTGTCATATGTGTGATAGTTAAGCGTAGCTCCACTCAACTTCTCACTGAAATAGGCTATAGGACGTCCACCTTGAGATAAGACCGCTCCAATTCCTAAACATGAGGTATCACATTCAATTTCAAGCGTTTTGTTAAAATCAGGTAGGGTTAGCAAATGTTCATTAATCAAACAATCGTTAATCATGTTAAAGGATTTCTCTTGCTCTTCACTCCAAAAGAAATTAGAATTCTTTTTAATAACTCCCGTCAAAGGGGCGGCTAAGGTGCTGAAATTTTTGGCACCAATCGACGGTAGAAGCTTGCTAATCCATGGAAGCTTCTAACTTAGCTAATGCTTGCTGGTCCAGGGAATTCCTCAATTGCCTTAACCTTTTCTCTATCAACCCCCAAACCATCTGCACTCACAACAAATCCTAGGAAAACAACCTTATTAGTGCAAAATGTGCATTTTTGTAGATTAGCATAAAGATTTTCATTTCTCAATACATCTAATATCAACCTTAGATGATGAACATGATCATTCAAACTCTTGCTATAAATCAGAATATCATCAAAATACACAATACAAAACTTTCCCAAGAATTGTCTAAGGATATGATTCATTAACCTCATGAAAGTGCTGGGTGCATTAGTTAGGCCAAATGGCATAAACAACCACTCATATAGCTCTTGCTTAGTCTTAAATGTAGTTTTCCACTCACCCCCTTCTCGCATACGAATTTGGTGGTAACCACTTTTAAGATCAATCTTAGAAAAGACACTAGAACCACTAAGCTCATCTAACATATCATCTAAACATAGAACGGGATGACGATACTTTACCGTTATTTTGTTCACTACATGACAGTCCACACACATGCGTTCCATCTTTCTTGGGCACAATTAGAACCGGTACAACACAATGACTAAGGCTCTCTCTCACATACCCCTTTTCCATTAAATCTGAAACTTGTCTTTGCAACTCCTTGGTTTCTTCAGGTTTGCTTCGGTAAGCTGGTCGGTTAGGTATGATAGCACTAGGAACAAACTCAATTTGGTGCTCTATTCCACGAATTTGAGGCAGCCCACTTGGAATCTCCTCCGAAAATAGATCTTCATATTCCTGCAGCAATGAAACAATAAAAGATTGCAGATTAGGGTCAAGTTCATTAGTACTTAATAAACTCTTCTTGTACATGAGTACAAGAACCACCTTTTTTTTTACAATAAACACTTCCTGATTTCTTTCTCTCTCGCAAAGATGCTCACTTTTTTCTCTCTTCTCTTTCACCCTCTTTTGATTTTCTCTCAGATGTTACCTCACTCTCCTTTGCTTTTCTCTCAATTTTTTGTCACTCTCATTGGCTTTTTCAAAACATTCTCTCAAATGTATTTGATCGTTCTGACTTTGCTTTGGTGAAATCGGGGCTAGGGTGATCTTCTTGGCTTTATGAGTTTGGGTATACCGATTGGTATAACCATCATGGATGACTCTCATGTCGAACTGCCATGGCCTCCCTAACAAGAGATGACCAGTATGCAATGGCACGACATCACATATCACCTCGTCTTTGTACTTACCAATGGAAAATGGCACAATGACTTGCTTTGTAACTTAGAATTCTCCACCATCATTAAGCCACTACAGTTTTTAGGGGTGTGGATGCTTTGTTGTTGCTAGACCAAGCTTTTCTACCATCAAAGTACTAGCAACGTTAGTGCAACTACCACCATCTATTATGAAAAAGTATACATTTCCATTAATATGGTAGCAAGTGTGGAAAATGTTCCTGCGTTGCTGGTCCCCCTCAATGGCTTGCATACTTAAGCTCCTTTTAACAACAATGACCTCTTCGTCTATGGCATGCTCAACTCTTCTTCCTCTTCAATTTCTTTTTCATCATCTTCTTCCTCCTCTTGATCAATTTCGATCTCTCTATCATCACGGAAGAACATAGTGTTGCGGTTAGGGCATTGGCTAGCAATGTGACCTTGCCCCAAACACTTGAAGCATTGGACATCACAGGATCAAATTGACATATTTGTTTTATTTCCCTTGCTGTTTTCAACAATGGGTTTGGCATTCTTTGTGGACCGCCTCGTTCATTAGGAGTAAAGGATGACTTCGATTTGTAGGGACCTTGCCCCTATTTGGTAGTGGATGCTCTATAGGCACGAGTTGTACCTTTCCTCTTGAGTTGCCTCTCCACCTTTATGGCCATATGGACTATGTCTTTAATCTCCACATAATGTTGCAACTCAACTATGGCCGCAATGTTAGGATCAAGGCCAAAGAGAATTCTTGCCATTGTGGCTTCTCGATCCTCATCAATGTTGGCTAGATCATGGCTACTTCCATCTCTTTATAATAGTCCTTAACACTACGGTTGCCTTGTGTGAGATTTTGAAGCTTGTTGAACAACTCCCTATGGTAGTGAGTTGGAATGAACCTCATACGCATAACAACTTTCATCTCATTCTAGGTAGAAACTGGATGTTCACCATTGTGTCTCCTTTTAGATGTCAACTGATCCCACCATATTAGTCCATAATCCATGAATTCATTGGCGGCTAGTTTTACCTTCTTACGCTCGGAGTAATTGTGGCACTCGAAGATATGCTCAATTTTTTTCCCAAGCTAGATAAGCCTCAGGATCGGTTTTTCCTTGGAATGGTGGAATGTTAATCTTGATGTTGTTAAGTTCATCATCCATTCGTGGGTGGGCTCTTTGGTACCTAGGCTCTTGACGCCTTGAACTTTGTTGGGAGGCTCGCTCATCAGCTTGCTCATCGTCCACCTTATCATCATATTCTTCCTTGTGCTCTGAATTTTGCCTCATTTGAGATCATTCCTCCAATTTCTCTAGCTGCTCCTGCAACGGCCCTAACCTTTGTTGCAACAACCTGTCCATTTCTCGGATAATATCTTGAAGATTGGAATTAGTTGCATCCATGTTAACATTATTACTTTCACAAACAGTGTTTCTCACGGAAGTTCGAGACATGATTAGCAACACAAATAAAGTATAAACCTTACCAACTCAAAACCTCACCCTTCCACTCTAAGAAAATGCACTCACATCGTGTTTCACTTAGGATGGCTTTTACCCTCGATGTGCACTCTTGCCTTTTACCACTCTTGCTCTCTTTTCAAGTTTTAATGGAACTCCCTCAAGGCTTACAAGGTCTCTTGTGGAATTCGGCTGAAACAAACTTGGTTGGGAAGTAGTTTGAAGTGGATAGAAGAGAAAATTGGCTACAAAGAAAAGAAATGGTGACAATAGGTAATGGAAGAAAAAATATGGGCAAAAATAAATAAATGATGAATATCTCCTTCTGGATTTTTTTTCTTTTTTTCCTCTTTTTTAAATATGAAAAAATTGCTTATTCCCTCTTTAAAATTTGCTTTTGATTTTTTTCTTCTTTTTTTACTAACTCGAGAGAGATGAAAAACTACAATCTTACTGAATCAACTTGCCCTAATTCCAATTGATATGATTCCAGTTGAGAGTTATGAATCATATATGTTGTTGCCTGATCGTGATTCGAGTAAGAACTTGAATGTCGTTTACCGTGGCAAGTTAGTTGTCGTGGCAGCTAGGGTTGTGAAGTTTGCTGTGGCAACTGGGTTTAAGATATGAATGGATAGTGTTGGAAGTTATGGTAGAAGGAAATATGGATATGGAAGATAGTGGCGGTGGCATGGGATTTGTAGGTTTGAAAAGGTTGACGGATTGTGACCCGCTAGCTATATAGAGCTAGGGACCAACAATATAAAGTGATGGAATCAAAGTGATGGAGGGTGGAATGTGACTCACTAGCTATAGAAGAGCTACGAACCAACGCTATAAACAAATTGATGGATAAAGATCAGAAGACAACACTTGAAGCCGATAAAGTTCTTCAAAAGAACTAGAATGAAAGCACCTTTCAAGAGTATTTTTTAATAAATTAAAATTTCCCCTTCCAAATAATCCTAAGGTGCCTATTTATAGAATTTCTAGGCAACATATGAAAGGTCACACAAAGTTGAAACATTCTCATCAAATTAGTAATAATATGCACTTGAATGCTTTGTATTTTCATCTTCAATGGTGGCCAAATATCATAGATCATTTGGGAATGAATCTAGACAATTTGAAGCTGAATATGGCCTTAATTTTGTCCAAGGAATGAAGAACTCTTGGTTTGCCTTGTCTTGCTTTCCTATGAAAAGAAAAAAAAAGGAATGAATGTGGACATTGAATGAATGTAGACACCCTTGCCATCCACTTAGAGGTGACTCTTCCTATTCCATGTTGATCTTCATCACTAAATTTTCTTAATAAGTGAATTAAATCAGCCTTCATTGCATGTTCCTTTGAAGAATTTGAACAACCACTTGAATTGTATGATAAAATCAGCTTTGAATGCCTTAAATAGGTGAATAAAGAAGGCCTTCAATGGCTTGTCTTTTGGCTGAAGTTGGAAAGACTCCTCCTTGGTTCAAGCTTCATCCACACGTCCATGCGCCTAGACACAACGGTAGGCTCGATTCAAACTTTAAAAAAACATGCATGAAACAATTAAGTGCTAGTTTGATTAATGAACTAGTTGAATGGATGAACTAGTTTAATTAATGAACTAACTTTATTCAATGAAGTAGCTTATTAAATGATCTAAATGCATGAATGAACTATAAGCTTAAATACAATGCATACTTTAATGAACAACATGCTTATTGAATGCAATGAATATTTATGTATAACTTTAATTTTTCATACAAATTCATGCATAAGTAAAATAAAGTGTTCCCCTTTGTTGTTGATCTTTCTCCTTCACGTTCCAAGCTTGTCATAAACAAACTTTTCATGGCTGCTTGGAACTTCTTGGCCCTTGCACGTGTAATGGGCCCACTTGGGTATTCTTTTGGGTCTTTGCTGTCCGGAATCACATCACATAATGATGAAGATTCTTTACCACAAACTCTCCTAATGTATGCTTGGGCTTTAGAATGTCTAGAACATGCAACGAAGACACCATTCAGGTGGTAGGAGGAGGACACATCCTCATTCTGGCATCGTTCAACTAACTCTCATCTCTACGGTCCAGGGCAAACTCGCCTTTGGATTCGCTCCCATAAGCAGCTTAGCACTTAACTCAGCCCTCTCAGCCATGATCGTAACCATCTTAGCGTCACAACATTGGACATAACATTAAGATTCCAGTCTTAATGAGTACGACCTTAATTTAAGGGCTTGCATTAACTAGACACATTACTAAAACAACTATACAACCCTGAGTTTTCCTAGATCCAGCTAAACCTAAACTCTGCTACCCCTATTGTAAAACCCTCGATCTGGATGTCATAATTTGAGCCTCAGGCCCAAACCAAAACCATAAAATTTTTCAAACTGGGTTTAGCCCAAACAAGTTGTTTTCCAAAACATTTCGATCCAATAGTTGAAAACATAGATAAACAATTTAAATCGTTACAAAGGAGCCCCATATTAATTTTAAACATTTAAAGTATAGTACTATGAAAGCCTCTACATACTGGAATCTCGTCTGACAGTGCTCCTCGAACCCATGATCCAATGATCAACTTACGCAAGGAAACAACGATACTGAGCACTGAGCTTACAAAGCTCAGTGGTACACATCTACTATACTATACTTCAAGCTAATCATAAACATAAGCATACATGCTAGTATGAGCAATAAGGAAAGATAAATAAACGTTGGGCGCTACCACTAGTCACCTAAACAAATGCTCTCATTATAGAAAAACAACATACATAGCCCACAAGGCCCAACCATACTCGGGATCTCACCAGATCAACTAAGCAAAGCACACAAACTCATACTACAAACATGGAGTGACGCTCGTATCCACACAGCATTGGGATCGTACACTTCGAGTGAGGCTCGCATCCACATATCATCGAGATCCTACACTCCGAGTAAGGCTCGCGACTACACAGCATCAAGATCCTACATCTATGCTCAGGATCTCTCATCAAGCATCTTCGAATGAGGCCTGCGTCCACACAACATCGGGATCCTAAATTCGAAAATATTCAACCATGGTGTTGCAACACACTCAAACTCTCACTGGGTATTTAGATCCCATCAATCAAGAAGACTCAACCAATCAAATGCCTATCTGGCATGCAAGCAACACTATCCCAAGGATCCCCCTATTGTTTCTAATCAACATCACATCATTTATTTTACATTACCGAGTTGTTAATACATTATGGAGAAGTATATAATTAATCTCGTTTATTGTCTCCATTAATCATCGTTACCTCATTTATTAAGGCATAATTCAGTTATTAATATTCACATCAATTACCATCCTTAATTTGCATTTATAGATTACTTAGCGCATTGGGTATCGATACTCAAACACTAGTACCGATACGGTACCCTCAGGTATCATTACTTATACACGTACCAATACTAAAACTACTTACTTGAAATTTTAGATCTCCACAAGTACCGGTACGGGTCGACCCATACCGATACATCCCTCAATCATGTACCGGTATGGCCAAAGCTTGTATTGATACCCTATTCACAGGTTCACACTATTTTCTTGAATTACGGTTTAACAATAATTTATTCGATCCTTAAAGCTTATTAAAATCATTGGGATTTTTTTGCTAGCGCATTTAATCATGTAATATCCATTACCGGCTTCATGATCATTTTTTCAAATATTACAAATTATCAGTATATTTAATATAATTCCATCGAACATGCCAAAACATGTAAATCAACCAATCAAATAACTATATAAATATTCAAACGACCCCACACGGTTTCTAAATCTCATAATAGTCTCGAATATTCTCAAACTCATCAAGCAACTCAATATTTACCAAGTCTCGTAATATCAATCTCAACATATGCTTATCTATCATCCACCTATTTTACAACCACTAACGACCAAGATAATTACACTTATGATGCTCATGAAGTATTTCGGAGTTTGAGGTGTACTAACCTTAAACTGATATCGCTAAAATCCTCATTCGAGCTTCCCAAATATACCACTTGATCCGATATTCAATCCTAATTAATCCTCGTATATCAATTAATACCATAAGCATCACTTAATCATATACTTCAATGAATTCGCTGTATTTGAATTTGGAAAAACGAACTGCGCCAATGGGCTCAGAACATTGAGAAACCCATAGGTAAGGTCCTAAAAAAGGTCAATAACCGGTCAATGTTGGTCAAGGGTGTTGGATGATCCGGTGTGATATAGGTGCATGGAACATATGGTGCACCCTAAGAACATAATCTAGTGTGAGCAGGTGCGTGGATGCTATGATGCACCCCAGGGAGCCAGATCCAGTGCGTACGTGTGCATAAAGACCCATATGCACCCGCCTCTATAGCCAGCACACGCCCACTTGCAGCATTTCTCTGGCTGGTGGATCCGATGGTTGCAGCATTTTCTGTAAGAAGATGATGGAGCACGATGTTCCAAGCTTGGCTACTCCTTCTTTTCTCTCACCTCAACGAACGGTAGCAGCTACCGCAATAGGACGACCATGGCTAGACTCATCTCGTCGAGCCAGAAGTGATGGTGCCGGCAGTGAAGGCCACGACTGCCTGGACGGTGGTGGATCAGGGCTTGGAAGCTCCCCTATCTCTTTTTCCCACTTTTCTATTTCCCCTCACTTTTTTATCTTCTCTCTCTCCGTTAAATCCTCTGCCACTTTTCCCACCTGCCACCCACTTTATTTTTTCTCTCATCTTTTAAATTTCAAACACTCATCACCTCAAATAAAATATGATAACCACTTAATAAAAGCTTAACACCATATTCTTCATTTTTGCCACCAAGCTCATAACCAAATCCTTAAATGGGCTCCCAACATAAAAGCCCAATACTCGGGTTCAAGACCCGACTCGCTCACCCAAAATATGGGTCGTTACAAGTTTACTAACCGCATTTAATCAATTAATATTAATTAACGCTTTATGATCATTTATTCGAATATTACTAGTATCTATCCCTTACGCACAATTTCGATCGAATACATCCATACTCGTACTTTAACACCCAATCATCACAACACACGATTCAAACAGTCATCACATAGATATACGAATGTCCAAACAACCCTACACAATCTCTAAAGTCTATACGAGTCAAATGTATCCCTAAACTTCATCATACATTTCATATCAATCGAATATCATAACATCGGTCTTAACACATGCTTATCTATCATCAACCTATTTGCAATTACTAACAAGCAAGTCAGTTACACTTATGATGCTCATGAAGCATTTTGGAGTTTGAGGTGTACTAACCTTAAGCCAAAGAGATAAATCCTCGTTCAAGCTATTCTAATCAACCTTTTAATTCCAATATTCGAGTCCACAATTTCTTCAAATAAAACAAATACGACTACATAAGCCATTTCATATCATCGAACTACTTTAAAGGATAAAACGCGTAAAAATAGCTGGCTGGGTTCGAAATTGATGAACAGACTGCGCCGACAGGCTCAAAGCGTCGAGAAACCCCTAAGCCTGGGTAGGGTCCCCCAAAAAAAGTCAACAGCCGGTCAACAACTGGTCAACAGCCTTGGTGATCTGGTGTGGTGCATGTGCACAAGAGCTTCGATGCACCCTAAGAGCGAGATCTAGTGTGGCATGGTGCACTGTAGTAGTGTGCACCCACCTATTGCTTCACATGCCCACTCTCGCAAGCGGTGCGTGAAGCTTGCTCTAGTGGTCGAACGGCGGCAACAAGCTCCAGTCCCGCTGTCCTGACACTGGTGAACATGGTGATGCCTTCTATTTTTTGATTTGGTCACTGAAAATGCCTCATTTCATGCTACCCAAAACTTGTTTCCTCTCACCCCAGCGAACGGCAGTGGCGAATTGGTGACCACCGGCCGACTCGTCTCGATGCGATCTTTCCAACAGTGTCACGAATGGATGCTTGGACGACAGTAGGTCAAATCTCAAAATTCTCTTCTTTCACTTTCTCTCCCACTTTTCCATTTTCTATCTCACTGTTCATTTTTTCTCCCTTTCCAACATATCCCCTTTTTCCATTCTTTTTCCTTTTTAAATTTCAAACCCACTCTCTTCAAATAAAGGATAAACTTATTTAATAAAAACCCAACTTTTCATTCTTTCTGTTTGCCACTAGGCCCAAATTTAAATATTCTTAACTTAGACTTCCTAGCCAAGGCCCATAACCAGGTCCAAGACCCAATTCGCTAACCCAAAATTTTGGTCGTTACAATGCGGGGTTCATGTACTAGTACGAGGTCAACGGTCAACCCCTTCTAGTGAAGCTGAGTATCGGTATGCCTGAAGTGGGTATCGGTACCCATAGAGACGCATCGATACTCAATGTTGGGTATTGGTACCCATTGGGCAATCTGCCCGTAAATGTTGCAATTGAGTTCGATGGGTTGATAATTTGAGGACTATGGTCTAATGGGTTCCTAAAGTAGTAAAATGAATTGTAAAACTAAGAAACTGAGGTTTAACCCTTATGGATGAGAATAATGTGTAATAACTTGGTAAATGATGACTCGATATAACTGTGATGGTTAGTGTCATGCCTTGGGGCATTTGTTGATAGGTTGGCTTGGTGCCACTAACCTCTTGGTAAGGTGTATGAATGCTCGGGGAGCATGTGTTATCATATGTAGTGGTAAAGGAATTCGGATGTCCTAAAGTTAGTACTACAATACTTATATAAGAGGACACATACTTCGGGCTAAGTGATCAAGTACATCTAACATACTCGTGTGCTGAGTGGCCTGGGTGCGGTTAGAAACCTATTTATGGCTATGGTGATTCGGATAAGGTAATTAACTCATAGGTTGAGTGAGCTCGAGTAACCTGATAGGCTGAGCGACCTCATGTATGACTACTTATGGCTAATGTGATCTAAGTATGTCTAGGACGTATCCGTGGCTATGGTGATCCAGATATAGTCTATTTAACCCGACAACTGTGTAGACACGGGTAAACCTACGGCTGTGTGAGCATGCGTAAAGTAGGGCTTTATTGGCCTTTTATGTAGATGATGCATGAATGTATTTAGGTATGTTGTGTGGATGCTACATGTGATAGCTTATGCACCCGATGGCTTAGTGATTAGGGTATGGCATGTATTAACTCGATGGGTTGTGTTAGCTCGATTATCTCAATAGGCTATGTGACCTCGAGTATGGCAAACTTTGTAAAAATATGTAAGACTTGTGTAAGCTTAATAGTATCTTAAGATAGGTGGTCTAAGAACTCTAGCTAGTGTAGGCTAGATGATAACTCATAGATAGTGAAGCCTCATCTATGCTCTCCAAGCTATATTATCTTGCATGATTTGTTAGCTTTGTTAGCTTAGCGTTTGAATGTGTTGTTTTTTTGTGCGTAGGTTGAAAGGTTACCCGTTGGAGGAGCTCATCGATGAGGATTTCCCAGCATCGTGTTCGTTTTAGAGTACAATACTTGTTATTTTAGTTTGGGCTAATATATTCATAGGACCTTACCACTGTCGAGTCTATAATTCTATTTGAAATATTATTTTGATATACGGTGTTTTAAACTTGGAGCTCTTGATTTGTAAACTTAACTTTAATACTTATTTACTTTCATGGTTTTACGAATGTTTAATGTTTTTAATTGATGGCTAAACTTATGATTTTAAATTGGAAATTTGATGGGTCGGTTTGTGGGTGACCCAAATGTGGCACTTTGGATTTGGATCGGGATTAGGGTGTTATAGGTAAACCCAACTCCCGAAGAGTCTCACGGATAAAGTCTCATTCAAGCCAATCATAGGTCTTCTCAAGATCGACTTTAATTTCTATCCACGGCTTCGCATCTTACTTCATACTCATTGTGTGAATCACCTCTTGGGCAAGGATAATATTATCTGTAATATGATGACCAAGAACAAAACTAGTATGCGCCATCCAACCCAGTAGATGAGGTCTCATCCGGTTAACCAAAACCTTCGTAACCACTTTGTACAAAATGGTACACAGGCTAATAGGTCTCAACTAACGAAGGCTATTAGGACTCACCGCCTTAGAAATCAGCATAAGAAAAGTACGATTAGACGCCAGTACAAGCTTCCCAGTTTCAAAGAAATCCACAACAAACTAAAAGACTGAGTCCCCAATAGTAGCCCAGTTCTTCTAAAAAAATCTAGCTTGGAACCTATCATTCCCTGGAGCTTTCGACTGATCCATGCTAAAGATAACGCTATGCACTTGCTCAAAAGAAACCGGTCTCACAAGACTCTGCCGGTGGCCATCCAAAATTGGTTGAAAACCACCATTAAACTCGCCACTCGACACATGCTGTGGCTCAGACATGAACAAATTAGTGAATAAGTCCACTACATGGTTCTGAAAGGTTGTTTGATCCAAACACCACTGCCCATTATCAACATACAGACGCCTAATGGCATTATGGAGGCGTCGGTTTAAAGTAGTCAAATGAAAATACTTCGTATTTCGATCCCCTTGAGCAAGCCATTTACCGCGGGGACTTCTGAAACCATAGATTTTCCTTTTGTTCGAGCACCACATCTAACTCTTTTTTAAGTGTAGCCTCAAGATCAATCAAAAAAAGATTATGCGCACGCTCCAAAGCCAACTCAACCCCTCGAATACACGCAAGTAGCCTAGCTTTCTGACTCCCAATGTAGCCAAAAACTTCGACATTCCATCATCTACTTGCCTTTCAAAACTTTCAGAGATTCTCAAAGATAGGTGTATTTCCCTTCCAACTCTCATTTAAAAGTCTTTCAAAATTTGGGTGATCATTCCAAGCTGCCACAAAATGATAGATTCGTGGCCCTTGATTGTTCCCCATATTTTCAATAGTGAGGAGTATAGGTCTATGGTCTGACCCTAACTTCAGAAGATGAAAAACTTCAACTATGGTGAAAACCTCATACCACCAGCATTACACAAGAATTGATCGAAGTGTTGACTAAGATTTCCCCTCTCCCATATAAATTTCGGCCCATTAAAACCCATATCCAAAATAAGAGATAAGAAAAGAAAATCACAAAACTTGGGACAAACTCCCAAACGGCGTTACGATCCACCAATTCTTTCCTCAACACTACATATAGCATTAAAATCGCCTCGCAAAAGCCATGGCCAATCACTACCAAGATCAAGAGCACATAGCTGATCCCAAACAAAACTCCTACAACTGTAATCAGGACTTGTATAAACGAAAGTAATAAAGAACGTGTGAGAAGAACTAGCCTCCTCACAAATCCCATAAAGAAACTGATTCTAAACCGCCACCATATCAATACAGAGATAATCCTTTCACAACACTCGAATACCACCAGAAAACCCATTCTCCTATACCTTGTACGAAAAACCAAACCTAGAACGACGAATAAACCAATCGGCATATGCACCACTCAACCGCGGCTCCATAATTGCAACAACATCTGGATCCCGAGACCTCACCAACAATATAAAATAATGATTAAAATCAAGGCCAAGTGTGTTGTAATGCCCCAGTTTTGGGCCTAGCGGTTTGTAGGCTAATTAGACGGTTTAAGGGACTAGGTTAGAGATTTGAGTCGAATACATGATTGAATATTTTTATGTGAGATAAAAATATGGAAAATGGTTAAAAATCATTATTAAATATATATGTATTATTGGTGAAATTAATTTTGGAAAGTGAGGTTTCGAAATGTGACATTTTGGGTTAGTGACTAAAATGTAAAAGTGAAAAACTATTTTTGGTGACTGTTTTGTAAAGAGTCAAAACTTTGAATCTTTAGGGAGCTTTTATCATTTTATTCAGCTATTTCCTTTAATTAGGCTATTTTAATAAATGTTTTATTTAATTAATACTTAAGAATGAAAGGGATTTTAATAAAAAAGTTTATTTGGTTAAAACATTTTCTTACATAACTTCTTTTGACTCTCTACTTTCCTATCAGCCAAACTACATTTTCTCTTCTAAAATATCCAGATAATTAATCCTTTTCATCCAACTTTGATTTCTAAATGGTTCTATGGATTTCTACAACAAGCTTTATTTGTTTTCTTGAATATTTCAATCCAATCTTGCCATTTAAGGGAAAAGCAAGGGATTAGAGGTAATCTTTTTTCTTCTCCTCTAATCAAGGTTCCTTATTGAAATTCCCAAGTTCTTGACTCTTTAAATATGTTTCCTATTGAGGCTTTATAATTTAATTGAAGAATATGATTAACTCAAGGTTTAATTGATGGATTTATGTGATTTTCGAATTGGATCTGTTTTGTAGGTTCTTGATCAGATTATAACATGATTTTAGTGTTTTGTAATGTTAATAAGTTGGTTTTAACATTGGAATCCCGAAGCCAAGTGAATCTCTAATTTTCTAGGTTGCAAGTGATGAGTTTTGAGGTGTTATGGGTGTTTAATGGATGATGGAGGTATAAGGATGATGTTGGGTTGTTATTGGATGTTAATTAATGTTAATGATGATTGGAAGTGTTAGGTTTTGGCAGGGTTAAGTTTGGAGGTCAATCGATGTTGTTTTTGGTTGTTTCGGATAGGTGATTGATAGCTTTTAGCAAGGCAATGTTGAGAAATTGCTTGCTGGGATTTTAGATGCATAAAAGTGCATTAATCCTCTATTATATTGTGGATAAAATAGGGGAGGTGGATCCAACATCGTTAGAAGATGATTTCAATAGCATTGGATGCTTGAGATCGCTTCAGCAAGTTGAGGAAAGCATTATCGGTGAGTGGAATTGGTTTTAAAGCTTTTCAAAGGTTTGAAATCAAGGTTTGGGGGTTTAGATTAAGCTTGAAATGCTAATCTAAGCTTAGAATTAAGTATGGAAGAATTCGCTCTCGGTTCTTGATTTTCCCATTGTTTTGTATAATCATGCTCATTTTTAGAAAAAGATTTGTTACCTACTGTTATGCATGTTTTTATGAATTGAGAGATGATTCATGTGATTCTATGAGATTGATTTATGGCTTTTAAAGAGATTATGTCATGTTGAGGAAATGCTATGCATTGATATTTCTTGAAATGGGATGAAGAAAATGGTTTATGTCTATACATTGGAAAAACAGTAAGGTAACATGGTTTTAAAGTGTATATTGGCATGTGGCTGAGATTTAATTGTTTTCGGATATAATTGGTCGACCAATGGGATTAAAGTGCACTTTAAATATAAAATTTGTAGGCAAGATAAATTCTTCGGTTACACAATAGGGGTAGTGCTATCACATATGGGCAATGGGGTAGTGTCATCCCGGTCGAAGTGAGATTATGGTGAGGGTAGTTTCACCATGAGACTTGATAGGGGTAGTGCCATCAAAGGAATCCGCATATCCGAACTTGAATGGATAGGGGTAGTGCTATCCAAGGATGAGGGGTAGTGCCATCCGGGTCACTTGTTATGCCAATATATGAGATGAACATGTATCATGGTTTTTAAAATGATTTGTATAATGTGATTTATACATGAGATTGTGCTATAACTATGCTAGGTGATGAGCATGCTTCGTAAGTTTTAAATGAGATTTGCATTAAGTTTAATGCATGAGATTTATGATACATGTTGATGTTGGGTCACACTGGTACACCCTATGGTGCAGCAGAAAAATTATTCGATGATTACCACCAAAGATCCATGTATGAGGAACGAATTGGGGTGAATAAGGGTGAAGAATTACCTATTTAAAATCTGGAATTCTGAGTTTGGAGGAGATAGATATTCAATCACGATTCCGTGATGTCGATTCTTAAGCCGCAACAATAACGCTTCGACCTCTACGTAGTTTACCTAGTTGAAACGAGTATATAAAAACTCTCTAAACCATTTAGAAGGGAACTAGCATATAAAAACTATCTAAACTATTTAGAGGGTTTTTCCCAAAAAGCATTAATGACTGCTAGATCTCTTATGTCTTTATATAGCCTTTTTAATTCTAATTCAACTCAGATTAGGATTTCAATATATATATTAAATATATATAATCCCAATTTAACTTTAATTAGGATTTTAATATATATTATATATATAATCCCAATTCAACTTTAATTAGGATTTCAATATATATATTAAATATATATAATCCCAATTCAACTTTAATTAGGATTTCAATATATATATTAAATATATATAATCATAATTCAACTTTAATTAGGATTTCAATATATATATTAAATATATATAATCACAATTCAACTTTAATTAGGATTTCAATATATATATTAAATATATATAATCCCAATTCAACTTAACTAGGATTTTAATATATATATATATATTGATTTAAATCGAATTATATTATTTATATATTAAAAGAGTCATAATTACAATATTTTTTCTTTTAATATTTACCCAATAGTTAAATTATATATATCAAATATACATTAATTTAACTAAATCCGTGTACAACAAATTTGTACATATATAATTCGTTTAATATATGCTCATTTCAACTGTGGGTGTGACCCTGCAGATTCATGTAACGTTAGTAGTAAATATTAGAATATTTCTAATATTACAAACAATGATTGACATCTAGCAATATGTCATTGTCACCTAAGTTACAAGAAATCATGATTCGACATAAACTTTTCGTGATTAACTCTATTCATGTATCACATCCTTTTGTCCTTTATATCTAGATTGGAGACAAGTCATGGAACAGTCACACTTGTATAGTCCATCTAATGTTTCTTGATATCTTGAGTATACTATTATAAACGAATAATTATGATATCTCATATCAACTTATTCGAGCATGGCCATGCATTTCTAGTCTCACTCAATCAAGTGACCTACGATATTACTCATATTATGTAAGAGGGACAAATCCTATCTTGATCAACCATATTCCATTACGTAGATTGTGACATATCCAATATCAATCTTTATAGTGTAGTATGTTACGACACACATTTGACCGTATCAAAATATATCACTCATGATGTTGAAATAATGATGATCTCAAGTCTAAGGATCATACATGTAGTTATCACTATGAGCAATTTTGTGACTGTCATATAATAATCCAAGAAACATGCTCATAGCGGCTAGTCCAGTATGTCGTTCTCTAGCACATACTTATGTATTAATTTTGACATCTCCATCTAAATGACAACACTTTGTCATCAATCAACTACATATTAGTCTTAATGCATTATTGTTGTCCATGCTCACAATAATACTCGACTAAGGACATTTTAGAATAACTATATTATTCTAAGGATTTTATTATAATTCAGTTTATTCATGCAGCTGAATTGTAATTGAAAATAATAATGGCAATGCCTCTTTATGAATAAACAAGGTAAAACAAATGTCATTTACAATCATCTTATGATTGGTCTTTGGGTATACTCTAACAATCTCCCACTAGCACTAAGACCAATCACTTATGTATCTAATACCAAGTGACTTAGTGTGACGATCATGCTTCTGCTGCGTCAGAGGCTTTGTTAGTGGATCGACAATGCTATCATTTGTTGGTACCATACATATTTCCACATTTCCTTGATCTATGATTTCTCGAATGATATGGTAACGCCTAAGTATATGTTTGGATCGTTGGTGAGATCTCGGTTCCTTTGCTTGTGTGATGGCTCCGTTGTTATCACAACGTAGATCTATAGCATTCAAAATGCTTGGCACAACCCCTAGTTCAAATATAAACTTCTTGATCCTAACACCATCTTTTGCAGCATCGCATGCTACAATATACTCAGCTTCTATTGTAGAATTAGCTATTGTATCTTGCTTTGAACCTTTCCAGCTCATAGCGCCTCCATTAAGGCATAACACAAAACTCGATTGCGATTGTGAATCATCCTTATCGATTTGAAAGCTGAAATCAGTATAAACTTTTATACTTAGCTCTTCCCTACCTCCATATATAAGGAATGTATCCTTAGTTCTTCTTAAGTACTCAAGGATGTTTTTAACTGCGACCCAGTGACCTTCACTGGGATCTACCTGGTATCGACTTGTCATACTTAAAGCGTATGATACATTTAGACAAGTACATAGCATGGCATACATGATAGATCCAATTGCTGAAGCATATGGAATCTTACTCATTTACTCTCTTTCTTAAGATGTTGAAGGACACATTTCCTTCGAGAGCGGAATTTCATGTCTCATAGGTAAGAACCCTTTTCTTTTGGATTCTTCCATACTGAATCTTTTTAGTACTTCTTCTATGTATGTATTTTGACTCAGTCCTAGAAGTCATCTTGATCTATCTCTATAGATCTTGACTCCTAATATGTATGTTGCCTCACCTAAGTCTTTCATGGAAAATCATTTTCCTAACCAAGTTCTCACAGACTGTAAGCTAGATATGTCATTTCCTATTATCAGTATGTCATCCACATACATTACCAATAATATGACAGTACTCCTACTAATTTTCTTGAAAACACATAACTCATCTTCATTTTTGATAAAATCAAACTCTTTGATTGCTTCGTTAAAATGAAGATTCCAACTTCGAGAAGCTTGCTTCAATCCATAAATGGACCTTTGTAGCTTGCATATTTTTTCGCCATCTTTTAGATCGACAAAACCTTCAAGTTGTGTCATGTACATATCCTCATCTAGTTTTCTATTAAGGAAAATGGTTTTATCATCCATTTGCCGTATCACATAATCATAAGATGCAGCAGCTATCACAAGTAAGATCTGGATGGATTTAAACATAGCATTATGTGAAAAGGTTTCATCATAGTCTATACCATTAATTTGACCAAAACCCTTTGCGACTAATCGCACTTTGTATCTTTGTGCATTACCATCCATGTCAGTTTTCTTTTTGAAAACCCATTTGCACTCTATGGGCTTAACCCCTAGAGGTGGGTCTACCAAGGTCCAAACTTGGTTTTCTAACATGTAATCCATCTCGAATTTCATGGCCTCTAGACATTTCTCAGAGTCTGGGCCTGTCATTGCTTCTTGATAAGTCATTGGCTCATCTTGATCCAAGAAGAGAACATCACCATGCAATGTGACAAGAAATCCATATTTCTCAGGCGTATTGCATTCTCTCAAAGATCTTCGCAGTAGTTGTGTTTCCAAAACTGTTGAATGTTCCTCAACAACTTGTGGAACTTGTTGTTGTTCAATCTCTTGTTCAATGATGTGTGGTTGATCTTGAATTTTATTGAGTTTAATATTTCTCCCACTTTCTTTTCGGAAAACAAATTATCTTTCTAGGAAGATTCATGTTTGAGCAACAAGCACTTTGTTCTCGGTAAGATTGTAGAAATAATATCCTTTAGTCTCTTTAGGATAACCCACAAAATTACATTTATGAGATTTAGGTTTGAGCTTTGTAGACATCTTATGTTTAACATAAGTTTCGCATCCCCAAATTTTCATAAAAGACATACTAGGACGTTTCTCAATCCATATATCATATGGTGTCTTTTGAACTGATTTAGATTGAACACGATTTAGTGTGAAAGTAAATATTTTTTAGCGTATGTCCCCAAAAAGAAACTGGAAGATTAGCGTGACTCATCATTGATCGAACCATGTCTAACAGCGTTCGGTTTCTTCTTTTTAGAAACTCCATTCCATTATGGAGTACCATGAGGTGTGAGACAATCTCACATTCCTTAAGAAGGTCACCAACTCCAAGCTTAAGTATTCTCCTCCTCGATCTGATCGAAGAGCCTTAATGTTTTTTTCCTAATTGGTTTTATACTTTATTTTTAAATTCCTTGAACTTTTCAAGGGCTTGAGATTTATGATGCATTAGGTAAATGTACTCATAACTACTGAAGTCATCTGTGAAAGTAATAAAGTATTGAAAACCTTTTTCTGGTTTGTGTATTCATTGGTCCACATACATCACTATGTATTAATCCCAATAAATCACTTGCTCGCTTACTTTTACCATTAAAAGGAGCTTTGGTCATCTTTCCCAATAAGCAAGGCTCGCATACTTCAAGTTGTTTGAAAACAAATGAATCCAAAAATTCATCTTTATGAAGTTTTTAAATGCGTTTTTCACTTATGTGACCCAAGTGACAATGCCAAAGATGAGTTTTATTAGAGTCATTTGTTTTGATCTTTTCGTATTTATGTTGTAAATGGAATTCTCTTGATTCAAAATATATAGGCCATTTATTAATTGTGACACACCATAGAAAATATTATCGAGATAAAAGAACAACAATTATTCTTAATAATTATCTCATAACCAATCTTCTCTAAACAAGAAATCGAAATGATTTTTTTAGTCAAACTAGACACAAAATAATAATCCTCTAAACATAAATTAAGTCCACTAGGCAACGATAAAGTATATGTTCCTATAACTAATGTAACAATTCTTGCTCCATTACCAAACCATATGTCCACCTCTTCCTTTCTCAGATTTCTACTCTTTTGTAGTCCTTATACAAATGTACAAATATGAGGACCACAACTGGTATCCAATACCCAAGAAGTAGGTGTTGATAAATTAATATCAATAACATAAATATTCGAGGCGGACGTTCCGCTTTCAATTGCCTTCTTGACTTTTCAAGACAAATGGGGCAGTTCCTTTTACAATGACAGGTCTTATTACTAATGGAAACATTTTTCCTTCCAGTGACCAGTCAAGGTAGTTTACGCCATTCAACTTGTCATTCTCAAGGATCGATCGCAATGATAACAAATTTGTATAATAAATCTACAACAATAAAATATGTTTTATAAGTACCTATTTATCATGTTTATAAAGTAATAACATTTCCACTATTAAAAACCCTCAAAATCGAAAAACTTGCTAAAAGTACTTCTAGTGCGTAAAGATCCGTATTTCATTTCATTCTAAGTCAGCTTTGGCTTTACTCCTAGAATTCAATTATTTAGGTAAGCAACACTTGCTAATTATATCTCTTGTAATTCCTATATTTGATGAACAACTATTTGTCCAAAACAAAAGTCCATATGGTCTAACAGAAAGAACAATAATGAACAATGCACTAGGTAGGTAACTTATGAAAAGAGAGGTCTTGTACTGGGCACACTTAAATACCAAGTCTTTCAAAGAACCAATCCTAGACATGCACTTTCGTATTGTTTTTCAATCACCAAAGTTCTTGAACAATCATTAGTCTTTAGGTTTCTAATCTTATTAGAACAACCTAGTTTGACCAATATTACTACCACTGAATATCACTTGCTTATTCTTTGCATTTAATCAAGATAGATCTAAGTATTTAGCTTTGGCAAAACCTACATAGTACCTATCGAGGTTTTAACGAGGGCTAATATTGGATGACTAATTTTAATTAAATATGGAGGGTTTTGTGAATATTATCTCACCATTTAACATTTGATCTTATCAATTAACTAACATGCATCTCATACATTCATTTTATCATATACATGAAAAGCAGTAAATATGAATGCAATAGTTATAGCCCATATCCTAAGGTGACCCGTCCCAAGCCAATGGGAGAACCAAATTATTCTAAGGATAAAAACACTTCTCAAGCATCTTTTTGTCGGCCCATACTTTTGTTCCTCTGGTCCATGCTTCTTCGTATAAATTACAATTTTAGAAACTCGTTTTACATACGAGGGAGTAAGATAAGAAGAGAATTACAATAGAAGTAGAGAAAGACACGACACGCAGGCCGTATTTATAAAACCTTATAAATAAAACTAAATGGGCTATTGGGTTATAACCATGCATTTCAAACATCGTGTATAAACAAACATAGTAACGATGAGGTTTGTAATTGAGGTCTTTCTAGATTGTTCCTATGCAGGGGTCAAGCCCCTTGCAGGGTTTCAGCGGGCTTGTAGCTGCTGGTGGGATTACCCCTGCCCGGTCAGCGGTGGGGATTTTTTTTAAGATCAGCATCTTAATTGATGTGTAAAAACCTCACAATTTGATAACTTTCATTAATATTATAGCATTCTTTCAAGATTTTAAAATCTATAAGGTTTTTATTGGAACAACTCTTGTTACTTTCTCGCACGAAATCTATAAACTAACCATTAGTCTAATATATAACTATAACCTGCGTATGTTAACACTTAACATCTAAAACCTTAAAACTCCATATTAAATATGTTAACAATTAACATATAATATTTCAAACTCTATCGATAAAGATCCTGATGATTAACTCTTAATCATCAATCTTAGGAACATCTTTTAATTGGATTAACAGATTAACCGTGATTGAAAAGATTTGCTCGCACAAATATCATATATTCGCTAAATAAATCAAAAAATAACATGTATCTCATACAATTACATCACCCAAGTAATTAAAACTCAAATTTGTATCGTACAAGTGGCTTTGATACCACTGTTGGGTCACGCTGGTACACCCCATGGCGCAGCGAAAAAATTATCTGGAGATTACCACCAAATATCCATGTACGAGGAACGAATCGGGGTGAATAAGGGTGAAGAATTACCTGTTTAAAATTTGGAATTCTGAGTTTGGAGGAGATAGATATTCAATCACGATTTCACGATGTCGATTCTTAAGCCGCAACAATAACACTCTGACCTCTACGTAGTTCACCCAGTTGAAACGAGTATATAAAAACTCTTTAAACCATTTAGAAGGGAACTAGCATATCAAAACTCTCTAAACTATTTAGAGGGGTTTTCCCAAAAAAGCATTAATGATTGCTAGATCTCTCATGTCTTTATATAGCCTTTGTAATCCTAATTCAACTCAGATTAGGATTTCAATATATATATTAAAATATATATAATCCCAATTTAACTTTAATTAGGATTTTAATATATACATTATATATATATAATCCCAATTCAACTTAATTAGGATTTCAATATATATATATATATATATATATATATTAAATATATAATCTCAATTCAACTTAATTAGGATTTTAATATATATATTAAATATATATAATCCCAATTCTACTTTAATTAGGAAATCAATATATATATTAAATATATATAATCCCAATTCAACTTTAATTAGGATTTCAATATATATATTAAATATATATATAATCCTAATTTAACTTTAATTAGGATTTCAATATATATATTAAATATATATAATCCCAATTCAAATTTAATTAGGATTTCAATATATATATTAAATATATATAATCCCAATTCAACTTAACTAGGATTTCAATATATATATTGATTTAAATCAAATTATATTATTTTTTATATTAAAAGTGTCATAATTACAATAATTAATTTTATTTTAATATTTACCCAATAGTTAAATTATATATATCAAATTAACTAAATCCGTGTACAACAAATTGTACATATATAATTCGTTTAATATATGCTCATTTCAACTGTGGGTGTGACCCTATAGGTTCATGTAACTTTAGTAGTAAATATTAGAACATTTCTAATATTACAAACAATGAGTGACATCTAGTAATATGTCATTGTCACCTAAGTAACAAGAAATCATGATTCGACATAACTTTTTCGTGATTAACTCTATTTATGTATTAAATCCTTTTTTCCTTTATATCTAGATTGGACACAAGTCATGGAACAGTCACACTTGTATAGTCCATCTAATGTTTCTTGATATCTTGAGTAGACTACTATAAACGAATAACTATGATATCTCATATCAACTTATTCGAGCATGGCCATGCATTTCTAGTCTCACTCAATCAAGTGGCCTACGATATTACTCCTAATATGTAGGAGGGACAAATCCTATCTTGATCAACCATATTCCACTACATAGATTGTAACATATCTAATATCAGTATTTATAGTGTAGTCAGTTACAACACACGTTTGACCGTATCAAAACATGTCACTCACAATGTTGAAATAATGATGATCTCAAGTCTGAGGATCATACATGTAGTTATCACTATGAGCAATGTTGTGACTGTCACATAATAATCCAAGAAACATGCTCATAGCGGGTCAGTCCAGTATGTCGTTCTCTAACACATACTTTTGTATTGATTTTGACATCTCCATCTCAATGACAACACTTTGTCATCAATCAACTACATATTAGTCTTAATGCATCATTGTTGTCCATGCTCACAATAATACTCGACTAAGAACATTTTAGAATAACCATATTATTCTAAGGACTTTATTATAATTCAGTTTATTTATGCACGCAGAATTGTAACTGAAAATAATAATGACAATGCCTCTTTATGAATAAACAAGGTAAAACAAATGTCATTTACTAAATCTTATGATTGGTCTTTGGGCATACTCTAACAGTTGAAAGGAAGATTTTGTAATTGCTTTGAAAAGAGATTTCAAGCATGAGAATATTTGAGCATGACATTTGAGAAATATTTGAGAATCGGTTTAAAATGCATTGTTGTTGGTTTTCATTTGAGCGAAACTTACTAAGCTTTATTGCTTACGCTCACTTTTCTTAACAATGCAGAGAAATAACTCATTGAGGCAGCGGGAAAGCAAGAGGAGATTCCAAGATACGCTATTATGCTCAAGTATGGTTTTAAACTAGTTCAATATTAATAATTGGCAATGGAAGGGTACCTATTTGGTTTGGGAGTGTGTGTCATGAAGCTCCCTGTTTTGGCACAAGTTTGTGTTGCCTATTTGAACTTGTAAATGGCCTTTGAAGTTTGTTTTAAGCTTGGTTTATGCTTTTAGACTTTTAGTTGATTGATTTTAGGAAGCATGCCTCTAGATGATGATATCGAGTTTGAATTGGTATGTGAATTGTTACGTATGTCTTTGGAAGCATATTTCAAGTGTGAATCTTAAATGAGATGAATATTAGAGTATTTAGGGCTAATGTGGATATATTTAATGTGGTTCTAAAGTGTTTCGAGTATGCAATTTCTACAAATTTGCAAGTAAGTTTCGGAACCTTATGAATAGGTTCCAAAACCTGTTGAAGCTGGTTTCGAAACCAAGGCCAAGGTTTCAAAACCTTGAGGGAAACTTTGGTTACTGGAAAAACAGTTTCGAAACCTTCAGTAAGGATGTTACTGCAAAGTTAGAAATGTTTTGAAACATTATATTTTGATCCCTGGTATTTGTAAATGCAATTGTATGAGTTTGGATTGTTTTTTTGAGTTGAAATTTGGCGAGTAAGCATGTAACCTGACTAATTAAAGATTGGTAAACTCAAAATGCTATAAGTCCCTATTGATTTTCCAAAATTGCAATTTGGTCCCGAAATTGCAATTGAGTGCAATTAGATGTCGATTCGACGTCCGATTGAGTTGAGTTTTCACCCGCTGCCTAATCACTCACCATAGGTTATGATATTGCATCTAGATAAGATAAAGAAAAAATGGACGTAAGTTCGAGTTATTTCTTCACGGTTTGCTTCAACAAACCTAATGTAGCTCGCTCGGCGACTAGGCCGAGTCGAGGGGGTTACATGTGCCTTGAGAATTCCAAAAGATGACTTTAACCATTAAAAATATTTAAATAACTAAGAGCACAACCAAAACTCAGTGCTTTAGCATTTCCACCCCCTTCAAAGGTCTTGTTATTTATCCACTGAACACAAGCACGCGTTCCCACCGTTGCACCCTTAGGATTCGTTTTACTATGATCAACGAATGACCTAACAGTGTCCAAATCCTTTGCTCAGCTTGAAACCCATTCGGAGACCACCACCATATTTTTTCGCAACGTCTTTACTCTTTTTTAGTTTCCTATTTTTTCGAGATAACCCAGCCTTGACCGTGAGGCTTCTATTAGTTCCATTACTAATTGCCTTATAGATCAGACCATTTGTCGACCTCCCATTTGACTCCTTAAGGACCTTTTTCAAACTCTCTTCGACACACACGAACTGCAGTGTGTTTATCCTATTACAATGAAAATGGCGCGATAATCACCTTACCGCAAGCAACCACTACAATTTGTCCCATATCAACATCTAAGTTGGTTTGCCCAACAACAATCAGTTTTGTCTTGGTTGCACCCGCAACATTCTCATTCGGCAAACTCGTGCCTGCATTCCTATCCTGGACAACAATTTGTTGTACTTGAACACCCTTCATATGTGTTGATTTTGGTTCACTACTACTGGGAGCCAATTCAGTCGCAGTCATTTCCTGGCCATTCTCAATAGCCATATCTCTTGTGAATCCACATCTTTAGTATGATCTTAACGTGTCTGTTGTACCAAACTTCCACCTGAAACTGGTTCAATCAACTCCTCTAGAGCTAACGCACCAAACCATGAGCCTCGGCTGGACGAGAAACACCATCGTCCTTATTATCAATCCTACTTACCATATTCGAACGACGTCTCCTTCTCTCAACCTGCATTGAAGGCCCATAGATTCCATCCTCCGACATTTCACATGAGATTTCGGCCTAGCCTCCATAATAGAGCTTCCCGAAGAATAGCAAACTTCCTTCGAATACCCATACTTTCCACATCCAAAGCAAATAACCAGTAGTCCTTCATATTCAATGAGTTGATGTTTGTCATCAGTAACCAATCTAAGAATCAATGGCTTCTCAAGATCAACTACAATCGCAAAACGGCCGTGTCTGCCTCACCCACGCAAGAATCTACTTAGGGTACTCCACCGACGTTGAAAAAGCACGTGACCATAGTTGCACAGTTAAATAACTTTTATATACCACCCACGAACCGTCGGTCAACACCCTGTCATAATCATCATCCAAAGTAAAACAAACAAGATTGTAGTTGTTATCTAAGTCAATGAGACTTACCTCACCCATAGGACACCACAAAGCATGAATCTGATTCTTCAAAGCCCTATAACCAATTGAATTTCCCAACAATCGCACAATCAATGACTTTGATAACTTATCGTCGATTTCCTTATGGACCCGATCGAGAACCTAATCTCTAGGATCGCTCTTTGCCGAGCAATAATCACATCCTCCTCCAGTAGATCAACATCGATGTCGATAATAAAATTATCTTGTTGTTCAGTTCCGGTCCACCCCGTAACCATATCTCTGAAGGAAGGCTTCAAAGGTGCTCATGTTGGCAAACTCCCATCACTTGATCCCATATTGGAATTAGTGTGAGTCACTCCAGTAGTGCCAGACAAATCTACTAGTGTAGGTATAATGGGACTGGAATTATCCAACTTCATATGTTCCTCGAGAGAGCCCGTCTCCCCCCGCTGAACTTCCATCAACTTGCACATCAACCGTCGTCGCCCCCAATGGCAAAGCGTTCGACGGTCGAACAGACAGCGCCATCTCCTGCGGCACACTAAGGTTTTCTTTCGTTCCTAAAATTGTAGAGCTCTCATTCTTTACGATGTAAGATTCTTTAATATATATTTATAAATTTTATTTATTTAATAAATGATAAATTAAAATAAGATAATAAATATTCGTTGAATAAAATAAAAATTGTATTATAAATAAACACATAGTATAAAAACATTGTAATTCATACATATTGTAATTATTATTTTATATTTTCATTGGGCCCTTAAGTATTTTTCTAATGATTATTATCTTATGCATTTAACGAAGTTATTATTTGATCTCATTAATCCAAATTGAAATCGAAATAAAATATATGCTTAAATAAAATTATTAATTTATCAAATATCCATTTATCGAGATTCTAGTGTAAACTTTATTGTAAACATTACATTAGATTATTCAACAAATATTGGAGTAAGTTGTTAAGTCTCATGTTAACATCCCCTCCCGTTCTTAAGTCCTGAGTTCAATAACAATAAAAGCATTTTCTCCTTCTCATTTCTGAAAATTTTAGGCACTATTAGAGAAAAATAAATTTAAGGGTAAAGTTCACAAATGGTCACTAAACTTTGATTAATTATTCAATTTGATAACCAAATTTTTAATTGCTTCAATGTTATCATTAAACTTTTAGTTTTGTTCCAATTTGACCATTGGCATGTTAACAACCGTTAAAACGATGATGTGACAATTAAAATATTTTATATAATAATACATTTAATCCTTCACGTTTGCACATTCAAATAATTTAGTCCTAATTTGAAAAAAATATAACCCTCATTATTTACACATTATTTCAATTTGGCCTTATTTTTAATTAAAAATAACTTAAACCTAAAACTAAAAATCCTAAACTCTTAAACTCTAAATCCTAAACTTGAAACCCTAACCTTTTTCAAATTACAAGATAAATTCCAACTTTATTACATGTCTCTGCTTCAATCCCTTGCTTAATCAATTCTCAATTTCATTAAAACTTTAGTTCGAAGATTTTTTTTATGGGGAGTTCTACCATGAAAAAGAAGATGCATTTAGTTTATTGAGATGTTATAACTGAGGCCTGAAAGTGATAGGAAGAAAGAAAACAGAAATATAAAAAAAGAAAAAGCGTTTTATGTGGCATTTATGCGAACATACAGGGGCCATAAATATCATGCCGAAGAATATCTAAAAGTGTGGCTGGCGGGACATCAAAGGACTGGCGTCGACCATCAAGCTTAGCCATATGGTCAGCTGCAAAATTTGCTTCTCTAGGAATGTTCTAAAATATCATGGTCAAGTTGTCGGAGCATAATGTAGCAATGTGACGACCAAGCGTGAATGGACTCGTTGTCGAAGGCGGGGAAAGGAGAGCAAAGGCATCAGCGCTATCTGTTTGTACTTCGATAGAGCCATAACCAAGTGACTTGGCTAAAGTTAAGCCCTCATATATTCCCCATAGTTCGGCATGAATGATAGTGGTGATGCCTAGAGGTTTATGTAATGGCTTCTAGCCTCACTTTCATTCGAAAATAAGCGTTTCATGTGATGTTGGGTGCTTGAGTCACACTACTTTTTTTGTATGTTCATTAGGTTTTGTTTTGGTGTTTGCTTATTTGAGTGGTGCCATCATTAATGGGAAGAGTGAGAGTTCTGGCGTTTATACGGTTCGAAGTGGCTACCTATTACTAATGGGGTCTTTTCCAACGACCGAGCTATATCCATCAATTTTCCATTACAGTTGGAAGATACCCTCTCCATCTAAAGTCAAGATTACAACATGGCGAATGGTACGTAATTTTATCCCTACGATGCATAACTTAGTCTCTAAACGTGTGGCGAATGATCCTTTATGTCACAGATGTAAGAGCGCTATAGAAGATGTTTTACACATAACTAGGGATTGTTTTAATGCTCAGGCGGTGTGGTCTACCTTGGGTTTTTCGGCCTCCATGTGGTCATTACAGAGCAATATTGGCAATTGACTCTATGATTTGCTAATCAGTATTCATCATAACATGCATAGTTTAGTTATTATTACTATGTGGGCTTTGTGGTATTCCAGGAACAAATTTATGTATGAAAATGTACTTCAGCGAATTGAGGATGTATCTACCTTTATTAAAGGGTATTGTGCCATGCTTGAGCAATACTATTTGGCTTCTCAGCATCCATGCTATCATGACTAGGACCATTGGACTGCTCCTCCGCCTTTGACCTACAAAGTTAATGTTGATTGATGCGAGTTATAAAAGCTCTAGGAAGGAATCTTGTTCGGGTCTTACAGCTAGAGATAATGAGGGACAAATATTCTGGCTGGGTGTCGGTTCAATACGAATGTTACCTCTGTGTTTGAGGCTCTAGCCGTTTATTAGGGCATTTCTTTCGCTTCCGATTTGGGTCTCCGGTGTGTGATAGTAGAAGGTGACAACAAATCAGTAATATTAAAGCTAAATTCCCCAACCCCGAACCTCTCCATCATTGGCCCTCTGACTCGTGATTCAAAAATGTTGGACAGAACTTTTAACATGTGTCGATTCGCCTTTATAGGCCGAAATGGAAATCGCCCTGCCCATGCACTAGGAGCTGAAGGCGTGTGGCTCTACGACGATTGTTCTTGGGTTGAAGATGCGCCCGATCTTGTCCAGAATCTTGCTGTGCATGATCATCGCTTCTCGAAGCCTCCATAGATCTTGGTTTTGTGGCTCTTTTGGTGGGAACTTATCCTCTTTCTCAACTTGGAGAACCACCGGTTTAATTCTCCTTCTACTATGCTCCTTCATGATTTTGCTTATTTGTAGAAGCTTTGTCGATTGCCTTTTAGTTTTTCTTTATCTTTTAGTTTGTAAGTTTTTTTAAACGTTCCTTTGAATAAAGTCTAACCGATACTTTTTATCAAAAAAAATCTCAATTTTAGTTCGAAGTTTTTTTTATGGGGAGCTCTTCCTTGAAAAAGAAAATGCATTTAGTTTATTGAGATGTTATAACCTGAAAGTGAGAGGAAGAAAGAAAATAGAAATATAAAAAAGAAAGAAAGAAGAGAAAGCGGTTCATGTGATGTTGGGTGCTTGAGTCACACTACTTTTTTTGTCTGTTCATTAGGTTTTGTTTTGGCGTTTGCTTATTTGAGTGGTGCCGTCATCAATGCCAATCAAAGTTAAGCCCAACAGAGAAAAAAATAAATTAAGGAAAGTGGTCATTTAGAAGGTCTGTTTCTCAGCTTTAAAGGGAGAATGATGAGGTTTAATTACCAGTCATTGTTATCGGCCTCTTAGAAGAGAAATAATTATTGGGCTATTTCTTTTGCTTTTCTCAATTATTTTGTTTTGTTTATTACTCCATTCACTCATGCTCACCCTTCTACCTTCTCGGTATGTTCATACATTTCCCCCTCTCTTTTACTGTGTTCTTTTTGTTCAATTGAAAATGACTTCTGAGTCCTATTTTTCATTACGAAATATTCATGTAAATGATTAATGGAAAATTTATGGTTTGTTCAATGAAAAAGTTACAGACATCAAAAAGATTAAGGTAGAAAAGTATCGCGAAATTGCCATTTACAAAAAGACGGATGAAATTAGGGGCAACGAAGGAAAGAAAATAGAGAGGAGTCAAAGGTTTAAAGAAGGATTGGTGGGTGGGTTAAATAGTAGAAGTTGAGAATAGTAACAAGATGAAATATATATTATTTGAGGTTTAAGGTTAAATTGATTATTATTTTTTGAATTAAAAATAAATTATTTTAGCGTGTAAATGTAGAAAAATATATTATTATATTAAATATTTTAATGATCGTTAATTCTGATAACAAGTGAGTGGTAATATTAAAGTAAAATATAATATTTAAAAGTAACATTAAAATAATTGAAAATATAAATTACCAATTGAGTAATGAATTTACCCTAAATTTAAACATCCAGTTAAATCAATATGAATTCAAATTAAATCTACTAATTAGGCTTTGATAATCCAAACGCTTTTGCAAATTTTTATTTTTAAATTTCTCCTTTCTTTTTTTGGGATTTTATGGTTCGGCTGAAGTTACAGTTGATCAGTACTTTAGTTATCCGAACTCCCACGAAGAGATGTCTGAATTAACCAGTAAAAAAAACCTACAGTAGAAGCGAAAAACGTGAAGTCAAGTAACAGTTGGATCCAACCACTCTTTATTCGGCTTTAGAAAACTGAGGGTTGCGCCTCGCCTTCCCCCTTTCCTTTCTCTCGGTCTGATACTCTATCAAAGCCCTAACTTCAGGTTCTTCATTGCTCTTCTTTTCCCCCCTCGATTTGTTGGGGTTTTGGTTTTGTTTTACATTGCTTTTCAAGTTACTTCTGGGTTTAAGAATATGGGTTCTCTCCCAGAATTTAATTGATTGTTTCTTTGTTTTTACTATTTTTAATGATCTGGGTCTTGTTTCTTATCTTGCCATCTTCTTTGTATCCCTGATATCGGCTCAATTTTTTGTTTTCTCTTGAATTACAATCAGGGGTTTGTAATTATTTTTGTTTGTTTCTTGTTGAGTGTGTGTGGTGGTCTGTTTTTACTAGTTTAGTAGGCCAATTTAGAAACTTTGTGTTAATTTTTTGTAGGTTGAATTTGGGCATGCTTTTCTGCTAGTGAATTTGATTGCAAGAAAGTGCAATGGAGCATCCAAGATCAGGCTCAGGGAATGGTGAGGATAATGTTGGGATTCCTGATGATTTGCGATGCAAAAGGTCAGATGGGAAGCAATGGAGGTGTACTGCCATGTCTATGCCAGACAAAACTGTTTGCGAAAAACATTATATCCAGGCGAAAAGGAGGGCTGCCAATTCTGCATTAAGAGCTAGCCTTAAGAAAAAGAGGAAGTTGGGCGGTGAAACTGAGATATACGGGGGAGACACTAAAAGTGATGACTTTGATGCACCACCCGTAAGTAGGAAAGTTGAAGAGTATCCTCTTCTGGTTTCCGGGAAGAAACATAAAGAAAAGGTTTCGAAGAATCAAATTCAGTATTCACCTGAGACACCTCCTAAGAGGAATCTCTCGGTACCTAATTCTGCAAAGGTTGATTATCAAAGAGATGATTCACCTTTTGAAGAGAGTTGGAGGTCATACAAGACACCATCTTTATCTGCTGCAGATTCATCCAGAAATAGATCACAGAGAAGCAATGATGATGTTGCTATGGCAGTGGTGAGCTAACTTGCAACATGGTGCAACCGGTAGCATTAGTATTGTTTTTATTCTTGTTATGGCTGGTATTTTCCTGTGTGCATAACATCTTGAAAGGTTGGGTTGTGGGGGGAGGTGGGAGGGGAGCACCTTAGAGTATATTGTTGCCCTTACAGAATATAACTTATATAGATACTTCATCCAATTGGGCAAATATGGCTGCCCATGGTTTGGGTAATTGGGCTTTGTCTTGTCCCTTGCCAATTTGATTCGATTATGATTGTCCAGATTGTATTAAAACTACTTTTCTGGATGATGCCATTTATGGCTAATATATAGTACAATCATCCAATTCTCAATCTTTCCCCATATAAGAAATTGTAGTGCCCTATTGTTTATCTGTCATAGTAGTATCAATAAGAAAAAGGTGGGGATAACAGTTTTCTATCTTATTAGGTTCCACAGCTAATGAAGGGGAGAAACAAGTTTGAAAGTTTTATAGTTAATTTATAATGTAATTTTTGACTCTTTTCTCCTAGGTATTGCAGATTTTCTGGGTTTCTTTCATGCTTTATGATGATTATTCCTCTGTTCTTTTTACTCTTTCCTTTCCTATTATTTCTTGTTGCTGATTTAGGATGACTCTGAAGAAGTTTTTGTTGGGCAAACTTGCCATCAATGCCGGCGAAATGATAGAGAAAGAGTTACTTCATGCCTCAAATGTGAAAAGAGAGGATATTGTGATAGCTGTATCTCTATGTGGTGAGTTGAACTTTTAGTTAAAAATGCCCACATTTCTGTTTTCCAGCATGCATTTATGCTTCTCTTGTAGGTACTCAAACACCCGTTTGGAAGAAATTGAGAAGGCTTGTCCTGCATGTTGTGGTTCCTGTAATTGCAAGGCATGCATACGAGGTGATAACATGATAAAGGTATTTTCTCCCTTTCAAAGGGTTTGCATGTATAAATAATAGATGTTGATGTTTTACAGTATGATAATTTCTTGAAGAATAATTTACGTTTCACTTACTGCAGGTAAGGATACGGGAAATACCTGTCCTGGACAAGCTACAGTATCACTACTGTCTTTTGTCTTCAGTGCTTCCTGTTATTAAGAAGATCCATCAGGAACAATGTTCTGAAGTGGAATTGGAAAGAAAACTTCGTAGTAAGATTCTTGTTGATTAAATGGTGTTTAAACTCAAGTTTCTACTGAGATTTAATGTCCTTGTCTAACCATTGTTACAAATGTTTTTCGGGAACAGAAATAGATCTTCTTAGGGCCAAGGTGAATGCAGATGAGCAGATGTGCTGGTACATAATAATGTTTACTGGCTATTTCAAAATCAATTCACTTAGTGTGGTTAGTTTAATAGGTTAATTTTCTGTTCGTTTGGCGAGGTTTACTAATTAAATGTGCAAAAGTACGGTTAACACATTCTCATATCTATTGTATTAAGGGTGTATAGTTCATAACTATGTCTTTTTGCAGCAACTTCTGTAGGATTCCAATTATTGATTATCATCAGCATTGTGCAAATTGCTCATATGATCTGTGCCTCCGTTGCTGTCAAGATCTTCGGAGTGCATCTTCTGTCGGTGTTGAAGATATGGGAAATGAGATTGGTGAAAGAATGCAACACAAAGAAACTTCTATGGGACAAGTATCCAAATTGAAACTTAATTTCTTGGATAAGTTCTCTGGTTGGAAAGCCAACAGTGATGGCAGTATTCCATGTTCTCCAAAGGAATATGGTGGTTGTGGTCATCACTCATTGAACCTAAATCGTATTTTTAAGATGAATTGGGTTGCAAAACTGGTTAAGAATGTAGAGGAAATGGTTAGTGGATGTAAGATATATGATGTTGAAAGTTCAGAAAATACTGAATTGAATAATCCCAGACTTTGTCAGTTTGCTGACAGAGAGGGTAGTGGTGATAATCTTTTATATTGTCCGTCATCTCAAGATATTAAAGCAGAAGGGATTGCTGATTTTAGAAAGCATTGGAGCAAGGGTGAACCTGTGATTGTTAACGAGGTATTTGACAGCTCATCCATTTCAAGTTGGGATCCGGTGGCTATATGGAGAGGAATTCAGGAAACGGCAGATGAGAAAATAAAAGATGAGACCAGAATGGTGAAGGCCATAGATTGCTTAGACTGGTCGGAGGTAGGCTCTATGCTGCTACTTATATGTGTTTGATTTTGATATCTCTGTAATTTAATTGATATTATGTGTCACATGCTCTTATTGATGTGTCGGATTTGATACGATGTCAGGTTGTAATTGAGCTTGGTCAATTCATCAAAGGGTACTCAGAGGGACGGACACATGAAAATGGGTCCTTAGAAATGTTGAAGTTGAAAGATTGGCCTTCTCCAGGTGCTTCAGAAGAGTTTCTGATGTACCAGAGACCTGAGTTTATTAGTAAACTTCCTTTACTTGAGTACATTCATTCCAGGTTGGGTCTCCTAAATGTCGCTGCAAAATTGCCCCATTATTCCTTGCAAAATGATGCTGGACCTAAGATTTATATATCTTATGGGATCTATAAAGAACTTGATAGAGGGAATTCAGTAACCAATCTCCATTTCAAAATGCGAGATATGGTAAGATGCATTTTCCCTGTCCCTGACTAATTTTTGTGCACAATTGTTTTTAAACAAAAAAGAAGAAAATATATTCCTTTTTGATTGATTGTTACGACATGTCAGATCTGAAGTGTTCTATGTTTGTATTTTGTCCTAAAAGTGTATCAAAGGTTTAATCTCTGTGTTTTGTTCTGAAATTTAATGCTTGAATAAGATATAGGTCTTTTGTTGCATCTTGTTTTGCAATTTCTAATCTATCATACATGCAAGATCAAGGCCTCTTTTGTGTAATACTAGCTTAAATCTTTTAATCTGAAATAGATCAAGAATTTTTTTATTGATATGTTAAAGAAGTCTGGGTACGTCCTAGGCTTTTTTCATCATGATTAAAATCAAATCTGAATCTTCTGTGGTGAAGTCAGTGTACGCATTGAAACTTGAATTCTTTTTCAGGTGTATTTGTTGGTGCATACATGTGAAGTGAAGGTAAATGGTCAGAAGACAAAAAGGGATATACACAAATCCAATGGGGAATTTGAGGTAAATAAGTCCTTGGGGGATCCGAACACAAGATCAGATGAGAAAGGATTATGTGATTTATCTATTGATGGACCTGATATGGATGATGAATCCGAGAGCAGATCTGATGTACACGAGGATCAAGAAACTGAAACTACCATGATTGCAGAGAAACCTGTGGATTTTGAACGGTTAAATGGGGACAGAAGGGATGTGATAGGAAATCCTAAAGCAGGAGCTTGTTGGGATGTCTTTCGTCGACAGGATGTTCCGAAGTTAACTGAGTATTTGCAAAAGCATTGGAACGATTTCGGGAAGTCTGAAAGTGCAGTAAGTGGTTCTGTGAGTTTATGCTCTTAGTTGTAGAAACTACATTTTTAACACATTGCATAAAAGCCCATGTTGATGATTTTCTATTTTTCATTTTTAGGTGACGTGTCCTCTGTACGATGAAGTGGTGTACCTGAATGAGCATCATAAGAGAAAACTTAGGCAAGAATTTGGTGAGGAGAAGATAACAGCCTGCTTCTGTAAAAAGTTTTTAAACTGGTTTTATAGTAGATGAAATTGGAGTCTGGGTTAAAACACGTTTTCCCCTACTCCTGCAAAAAGTTTATAAACCGAATTTATAGGAATAAATTGGAGTCTGGGTTAAAACAAGTGTTCCTGGAAAATCTTATTCTAATTTTTAATGCAGTGAAGATTTCAATATTTTCTTTTTGATGCCATTATAGAATCATTAATATAGTAGATGATGAAGTGTTAACTGTCGGTCCTTTTCTTTTACAGGAGTGGTGCCATGGTCATTTGAACAGCATTTGGGGCAAGCTGTCTTTGTCCCTGCTAGTTGCCCTTTTCAAGTGAGGAACCTTCAGGTAGGTCGCTCTGATAAACATTCCATGTTCGTACAAGTTCTGTGATTTTATCACAAATCCTGCTAGAAGGTGTTGTTTGATGTCATTATGTCCAATATAACAATATTTGAAAATTAAGCCCTGGGTTTAATCTGTATCTTTTTGAATTAGTAGGCTGGGATTGACTAGACTTTGACAAACTCATCTCTTAGAAGTTTATGATATTTATCACATTTAGAAGTTTATTATTTGGATTATATAATTACCAAAATTGACTTATTTCCATGTTGAACTTTCAGTCCAATGTTCAGTTAGGTCTTGACTTCTTATTTCCAGAAAGTGTGGGGGAGGCTGTAAGATTGGCTGAAGATATCCGTTGTCTTCCAAATGACCATGATGGAAAACTTCAAGTTTTGGAGGTAAGAGTAATAAAATTCTCCCTCAAAGTATTCTGTTCTTTTTCATGTGTTTGTGAAGTTCATAGGCTCTTTGAATAATGAGGCATGCATGTTAGACCTTTTGGCCCCATTATGTTTACCAACTTTACCATTATTTTCAATCAGGTGGGGAAGATCTCCTTAAACGCAGCTAGTTCGGCTATTAAAGAAGTCCAGAAATTGGTGTTGGATCCAAAGTAAGTAAAATTTTAAGGAAAATAATTTGATACACAAGCTTCTGAAGTTTACACAATCCTTTTAATTTTAGGGCTTAGGGGTTTAGGTTGAGGTTTAGGGTTTGAGGGTTTAGGTCATATGGTGTAGAGTTTAGGGTAGGGTTTATAATTTAAATATGACGGCTTGTGTAATTTTTTTTACACAGCTTGCGTATCCACTCCATTTTCCTTTCAAAGTTTCGTTTCTCTTTTGCTGAATCCAATCTTTTGAATCCCATCTCATTGCAGGCTGGGTGCCGAGCTTGGGTTTGTAGATCCTAATTTAACCGCGGCGGTTTCTGAGAATCTAGAGGTAGCCAAGCGAAGTCAAATAGCTTGTGCCTGAACTTGTGTATAGTAATTGTAGGTTTGATATTGGAACTATAATTTTCCCAGAGGCCATTGTGTATAAATTTATTAATTTATATGTAATCTTCCAATGCTTTGGTATTTGACTATTCTTGACAAATGACAATGTTATTATCATGATTTAAAAACAACATTTGCAACTTGGGTTTTTTTTTTCAAGCAAAGTCCTTGATGTTGGCCAATTCCTCTAAACTGTTGATTATTATCTGGAGGTTTGTTCGTAACATCTTGGAAGAACCAAAAGATGTCACTTTCTCTTGGAAATCACATACATGGGGAACATCAATGCCTGCCATCATCTTGAGATTTTAGGGTACAAGGTTTGTTCGCTAAATGTCAGCAGAAAACTTCTCAGCCAAGCAACTTCTCTCTATCGTACTCTCTTTGCATCAATTTGTGAATATCTCAGTTCTCACATCTTGGGATGCTTTTCCGCCATGGACCAAACTGGAATCATTAACTGTGAACATATCGTTTGAACTGAAAATAGAGACTCGGGTCGTATGGTTGGGAAGATTATCCTGGAAGGCAACTACTTTCTTCATTGCAGCAAGCTCAATAAGTGTTGGTTCAGATGCCACTTTGCTCAAAACAAGCCTTCCCAGATGGCATTTCAGGGGAAACTTGGAGGCCAACAGCCTCTACAAGATTACATAATCTGTAAATAGATGATGAATGAGAGGAGAGGAGAGCACAAGCATGATCAAAATAATGTTGAGTAACTAACTAGATGATGATTATGTTAATGTTTTACAGCCTTGTGATTATTTATCAAAGACGAGGAGCATGAATGAAGCCAACTTGTTAGCATTTATGTTTAAATAACTACCTCTTCAGAAGAAGTAACATATTACATGCATGGAAACAATGGAATCCTTGAAATCAATATTTTGTTCATAGGTCCAAGTGACCGGGACAGCTAACCCTAACATGAATGAATGGCCAAGAGCTTAAGATGGGAGGAACATCCGCCTGGTATCTGTCGCCAACTGTTGGACTTAATTGTGGATCGCATCTAGAGATTGAAGAAGAGTTGAACATATTACCTGGGCTTGAAGAACAAACATAAAACATATACACAGAACAAGTGGATGGTCCTTGAATTTTGCAACTAAAATCTAGAGATTGAACATATTACCTTACCATATTTTCAAGAAGAAAATAGAACTATTAAATAATCTTGAAAATAGAACTATTAAATAATTAACTATTAATGATCTCTTCTAGTTTAGAGTCAACGCTTGAACACTATCATGTGTTAAAAGATACTCAAGTATTAATGATCTTGTGTAGTGTAGCATGCCAATTCTTGTTAACGAGATCCGAGCTTTTTGTTCCCTTCTCTTTATAATAATTTATAATGTTTGGCACTAACTTTAACTACTGAACTTGCCTTCTATTTGGCTTAAGTTGTACGATTTTCCAGCTCTAAACATCAACTTGCCCACTTCTAAACGCCTAGATTGAGATCTGTTTTTAACCAAAATTCTGGGTTTCCTTTGCCAGTTTCTCTTGATCAAATTCCCAGTTTTATCAGGTATGTTCTACATTTAACTATAAATCTTTGTTTTTTTTAATTATGTTCTTGTTTATTGAGAAAATGAAGGCAAAACTTCAAAGAAAGAAAGAAACTACAGATTTGTAGTGTTATATTTGAAATGATAAGCTATGTTTCATTACATAAAGCATGCAGATTTTCCTACCTTTTTCTTGGAAACCAAACAGAGCTATTGCAAGTTCTCATAAATGTCCACTTTCTACTGTTTGATTCTGGAGGTTTACTGGGTTTTTTTTCCTTTCATTTTTTGAGCTTCAATTAGGTAAGAGAAAGAATTAGCACCGGGATAACTAGAACAAGGCTAAAAGATTGTGAATGTAAATGAAGATGAGGAGATCATGTGGATTTGCAAGAATAATAGGTTGGCTTCAGATTGTTCTGGGAATTCTTGTTATAGTTGTAAGTTTATCAAGTCTCTTTAGGTTCTATTCGGCTGGATTTTTTGTGCACAATGAAGATATATGCCGCCATTTTTATGGCCCCAAGGATTTCTATGAAGGCTTCGATTTTACAGCCTTGAACGATCGGATTGCGCAAGTAATAAACACGATCGGGAATCTGCAAGAAAAGATAGAGACGAATCTGCAACAGATGGAGAAGAACAAAGATGTATTGGACAAGACTAGTATTACAAGGTTGGAGTATAAGAAGTATTTGGAGGTCGACATTCTTGGGCCGGTTTATAGTGCCTACATTGCTCTCAGACAGCTACGACTACCTAAGATCGAAGGCTTCGCTAATGCTACGGTGAAAGAGGAGCCATTGATCAATACATTCATAACAGAAGAAATCCGCAAGTACATAACCCCGAAAGTGAACAGAATTGGGAAGATTAATTTTTACGGAACTGATAAGATATACAATACTATAGGGCATGCATGCGTTTCGATGAAGAAGGAACTTGAAGAGTACATGGATTATGATATAGGATCATATTGCAAAGATGACTGGAATTTAGCTCAGAAGCTTATGGTTAATGGTTGTGATCCGTTGCCCCGAAGGCGGTGCTTGACGAGGGCTTCCAAGGAGTACCAGAAGCCGTATCCTATCAATGAGTCTCTATGGAAGTTGCCTGATGACAGAAATGTAAGGTGGGGGAATTACCAGTGCAGGAATTTCGATTGCTTATCGGGCAAGAATCCAAAGCGAGGTTATACAAAGTGTACCGGATGTTTTGAGATGGAAAAGGAGAAGCTCAAGTGGATAACTAACAGCTCACTACCTATTGTTTTCTTGATTAGAGATGTTTTGGCCATTAAACCAGGGCAGATAAGGATCGGTCTAGACTATGGCGTCGGCACCGGGACTTTTGCAGCAAGGATGAGAGAACTGAATGTAACAATTGTTTCAACTGCTCTGAATCTCGGGGCTCCTTTCAACGAGATCATTGCACTCAGAGGCCTAATTCCTTTATATGCAACATTGAACCAACGCCTTCCGTTGTTTGATAACACGATGGACTTGATTCACACAACTGGGTTCCTGGACGGCTGGATCGACCTCCTGCTGATGGATTTCGTCCTTTTCGATTGGGACAGGGTTTTAAGACCGGGAGGATTGTTGTGGATCGACAGATTCTTTTGCAACAAAAAGGACCTGGATGATTACATGTACATGTTTCTGCAATTCAGATATAAGAAACATAAGTGGGTTCTTGCTCCTAAATCCCATCACGAAGTGTATCTGTCTGCAGTCTTAGAGAAACCTCCTCGAGCTATTTGATGATGCCAATAGCTTATGTATGGCACAAGACGTATGACATATCCATTTAAATCTGTACTTGAAGCTCAGTTTATAAGCTAATATTTTTTCTTGTATTTACAATTGACTTTGTATATTTTTTTAGCAGAACTCTGTTTACTTTGGATGAATAAAATCACATTTATCTTAAAAGAAAACTTTATTACTTATTCTAGTGAGATTGATATTGTCCTCGAGTATTTGATCACGTAAGAACATATGTGCATGTGTAGAGAATAGGTAGTTCGTGCATAGTGGTAAGTTTACTTCTCTATTTGTCCACATATTTTATTAATAATAGTGCCTATTTATAGTTTACAGGAAAAAACATAAATTAAGAAACAATAATTACATAAAATTATAAATAAATTACATCAAAAATCTAGTTCCTTATTTACACCGGTATTGACTAAGATATTATGAAAATAATTGCTAAATAACAACTTGATATATGAGAATTTACTTCTTTAATTTTCTGCAATCTATACTCCCCTTCAAGCTGATGAGTATACGATGTAGATTCTCAGCTGGAATATGAATTCGTCGAAGAGGACTCTTAGTAATGCTTTGGCGAGGACATCAGCTAACTGGTTCCTTGTAATAACAAAGTTGAATTTAACTATCCCATCATTGACCTTTTCTTAAATAAAATGTCGATCAATCTATATATGCTTTATTCTATCATGATGAACTAAATTTTTGTTAATGCTAATAGCCAACTAACTATCACTTTGTAATTGAAACATTTTATATTGTTTGAGTCTCAATTCTGCAAGTAATCTTTGCAACCAAATTCCTTCACAAATTTCTAAAGCTAAAGCCCTATACTCAGCTTCTGCACTACTCCTTGAAACTACTGATTGTTTCTTGCTCCTCCATGTAACTAAATTGTCCCACACAAATGAATAATATCTGCTAGTTGATCTTGTGTTAGTCAATTCTCCAGCCCAGCTTGAGTCAACAAATATCTTCATTGATTTGTCTTTTTTTAATATCAAACCATGACCAAGAGTCATTTTTAAATGTTTCAAGATTATGTTAATAGTTTCGAGATGTCCTTCCCTTGGATCACTCATGTTTAGACTAACGATGCTTACCGAAAACACAATGTTTGGTCTTGTGAGGGACAAGTAGATTAATTTCTCAAAAAATCTCTGTTATTGTTCTTTGTTGACAAGATCCCCCAACTGATCTTTTCAAAATTTTAAATTTATTTCCATAGTATTTCTGCTGCTTGCACCCTAACATTCTAGTTTCTGAAAGTAAATCAAGGATGTATTTCTTCTAATTTATAATTATGTCAGCTCTGGACCTCATCACCTCCATACTCTAAAAGTATCTAAGACTTTTTAGACATGGTCTCGAATTTAGTCAAAATCATTTCTTTAAAATTTTCATTTCATCACAATCATCCTATGTAATGATAATATCATCAACATAAACAACTAAAATTATTTTCTTTTTACTTGAAGTCACCTTTACAAACAATGCGTGGTCTATTTGACATTGTTTGTAACCATTCTTCATGATGACCTTAGTAAAATTTTCAAACTTGGCCCTAGGAGATTGGTTTAGACCATACAAGGATTTTTCCAGTCTGAGTACCAATTTTTCATCCAAAATTTTCTTCATTCTTGGGGGAATCTTTATATACACTTCATCTTCTATATTGCCATTTAGAAAGACATTTTAGCTTGAATACCTTATAGTGTTTAATTTAGCCACCGAAAAAAGTCTCTTGGTAATCAATTCCATAGGATTGTGCAAATCTTTTGGCTAACAGCCTTGTTTTAAACCTCTGTATATTGTTATCGAACTTGTACTTGACTGTGAACACCCATGTGCAGCCCACTGTTTTTTACCTTAAGGAAGATGGGTTAAAGTCTAAGTTATGTTGCTTTTCCAATTCACTAATCTCCTCTTCTATCGCTTTCCTCCAATTGGGATCTTTTAGGGGCCCTTCAACAGATTTTGAAATGTGAGTTTCATCCAAGGTAGCGGTAAAAGTTCTAAATGGTTAATTCAAGTTTCCATACGCAACAAATTGTTGTATTGGTTGAGTTGTACACCTTCTCACACCTTTTCTCTAAGTTATAGGCAGACCAATAGTGTCAATTAAAGGTATAAGAATAATAGCTTGAGAGGATTTCGTAAGTAGAACTCAGCTCTGGTTATCGGCAGATGCTACATTGTATAACAACTTCTGTGGTAGGTTTATGTTTTCTTTTGTAAGCACTCAGATGTTTATTTTAATTTTGAGGTGATTGAGTCCTCCGTGGGGTTCTTCGTGTACCAGAACTGGGTTATAGTGCAAACTCAAAAATATGAATAGACATAGAAGAAGTGTTTGAATGTAAAAAAGATGTACTAGGTTGAGAATTCAAAAATTTACTGAGAAAAAAAATAGGTTGAAGTTGCTCTGGGCCCTCAAGTGGTTGAAATTCACTAATAGTCACCCCCTAAATTTTAGTTTTACAAAAAAGGCTTTGCCTCCAAGAAAGTGGCATCCATGTTCTCAAAATATTTCCGAGTAACAGAAGAATAACACTTATACCCCTTTTTAGTAGAACAATATCTCAAGAAAATATATTTCAGTGACATAGGATCCAACTTGGACTGAGATAGACTATGATTATGAACAAATGCAGTACACCCAAACATTTTTAAGGGAATGTTTGAAGCAACATACTGAAAATGAGGAAAGCACTCAAGTAGGACATCTTTGGGAACTCTAAAATTCAGATTTCTACTAGGCATTCTATGTTGGAGTATGCCCAAAAACCAATCATAAGATGATTGTAAAAGACATACTTATTTCATCTTGTTTATTAATATAAAGCCATTATTATTTTAGTCATTATTCTGCGCATATATAAATAAACTAAATTATAATAAAGTCCTTAGAATAATATGGTTATTCTTGAATGTACTTAGTCGAGTATTATTGTCGGCATGGACAACAATAATATATTAAGACTAATATGTAGTTGATTGATGACAAAGTGTTGTCATTGGCATAGAGATGTCAAAATCAATATATAATTATATGTTAGAGAACGACATACTGGACTGACCCGCTATGAACATGTTACTTGGATTATTTTGTGTCAGTCACAACATTGCTCATAGTGATAACTACATGTTTAATCCTCAAACTTGAGATCATCATCATTTCAACATTGTGAGTGAATATTTTGATACAGTCAAACATGTGTCGTAACTGACTACACTATAAAGATTGATATTGGATATGTGACAATCTATGTAGTGGGATATAATTGATCAAGATAAGAGTTGTCCCTCATACATAATAGGAGTAATATAGTAGGCCACTTGATTGAGTGAAACTAGAAATGCATGGTCATGCTCGAATAAATTGATATGAGATATCATAGTTATCTGTTTATTCTAGTCTACTCAAGATATTAAGAAATATTAGATGGACTATACAAGTGTGACTATTCCATGACTTGTGTTCAATCTAAATATAAGGACAAAAGGATGTAAGACATGAAAAGAGTTAATCATGAAGAGGTTATGTCGAACCACGACTTCCTGTAACTTAGGTAGCAATGATGTATTGCTAGATGTCACTTTTTTGTAATATTAGAATTATTCTAAATATTACTGCTAACGTTACATGAACCTACAAGGGTCACACCCTATGATCGAAACGAACAAATATCGACTAGATAGCATATGTGCAAACTCGTTGTACATGAAATTAGTTAAAACTGAAATTATTATAATTATTGTAATTGTATAGATAATTTCGTTTATATATTTTAATACTAGATAATTATTGTAATTATTAAATACTATTAAAATATATATCCCTAAAGAAACCTAATTAAAGTAGAATTAGATTTTACATATTTAGTTATATTCGTTAAATATATTGTATATTTAATGAATTCGAATTTAATTAGGATTAGGGTTTTGAATGCTATATAAAGGCATAAGGACTAGCAGCCAAGATTATGCTAATTGCGAAAAACCTCTCTAATAGTTAGATGAGTAAAATATTTTTCGTTTATTTGGGTGGACTACATAGAGGTCAGAATGCTGTTGTGAAGACTAGGATTCGACATCATACTGAAGAAATTGGATTCAGCTATGTCGCTGCAGATTATCAAAATTAATTAAGGTAACATTTCATCCCTTCTCACCCCGAATTTGTTCCTCGTACATGGATCACTGGTGAAATTCGCTGGATATTTTTTCCGCTACGCCATGGGGTGTATCGGCATTTCCCTACATTCTATTGATTAAGCAAGTAGTAGGGATGATAGCTTCCCCCAAAAAGTTTTAGGAACCCACTTCTAAAATATGCTTATTCTTTGTCTCAGCAAACACATTCCGTTGAGGTGTATTCACGCAAGAATTAAGATGAATTTTCCCTTTTTGTTGTAAAAAAAGAACCTAATGTAAAAAAGTACTCACTTCCATTATCACTATGAAAAATCTTATTTTGACTCTAAAACTGTGTTTCTATCATAGTATGAAACTTCCTCAATATTCTTCTAGCCTCTATTTTCCCCTCATAAAAAAGGTCCAAGTGACCCGAGAATAACCTTTGTTGGGAAACGCTGGTACACCTCATGGTGCAGCAAAAAAATTATCCGGCGGTTACCACCAGATATACATGTACGAGGAACGAATCGGGGTGAATAAGGGTGAAGAATTACCTGTTTCAAATCTGGAATTCTGAATTTGGAGGAGATAGATATTCAATCATGATTCCACGATGTCGATTCCTAAGCCGCAACGATAACGCTCCGACCTCTACGTAGTTCACCTAGTTGAAACGAGCATATAAAAATTCTCTAAACCATTTAGAAGGGAACAGGCATATAAAAACTCTCTAAACTATTTAGAGGGTTTTTTTTCCCAAAAAGCATTAATGACTGCTAGATCTCTCATGCCTTTATATAGCCTTTGTAATCCTTAATTCAACTCAGATTAGGATTTTAATATATATATTAAATATATCCCAAGTTAACTTTAATTAGGATTTTAATATATATATTAAATATATAATCTCAATTTAACTTTAATTAGGATTTTAATATATATTAAATATATATAATCTCAATTCAACTTAATTAGGATTTCAATATATATATATATATATATATATATTGATTTAAATCGAATTATATTATTTATATATTAAAAGAGTCATAATTACAATAATTATTTTTCTTTTAATATTTACCCAATAGTTAAATTATATATATCAAATATATATTAATTTAACTAAATCTGTGTAAAACAAATTTGTACATATATAATTCGTTTAATATATGCTCATTTCAACCGAGGGTGTGACTTTGTAGGTTCATGTAACGTTAGTAGTAAATATTAGAACATTTTTAATATTACAAACAATGAGTGACATCTAGCAATATGTTATTGTCACCTAAGTTGCAAAAAATCATGTTTCGATATAATCTTTTTCGTGATTAACTCTTTTTCATGTATTACATCCTTTTGTCCTTTATATCTAGATTGGACACAAGTCATGGAACAATCACAGTTGTATAGTCATCTAATATTTCTTGATATCTTGAGTAGACCATTATAAACGAATAACTATGATATCTCATATCAAATTATTCGAGCATGGCCATGTATTTCTAGTCTCAGTCAATCAAGTGGCCTACGATATTACTCCTATTATGTAGGAGGGAAAAATCCTATCTTGATCAACCATATCCACTACATAGATTGTGACATATCCAATATCAGACTTTATAGTGTAGTCAGTTACGACGCACGTTTGACTGTATCAAAATATGCCACTCACGATGTTGAAATAATGATGATCTCAAGTCTGAGGAGGATCATACATGTTATTATCACTATGAGAAATGTTGTGATTGTCACATAATAATCCAAGAAACATGCTCATAGCGGGTCAGTCCAGTATGTTGTTCTCTAACACATACTTATGTATTGATTTTGACATCTCCATGTCAATGACAACACTTTGTCATCAATCAACTACATATTAGTCTTAATGCATTATTGTTGTCCATTCCCACAATAATACTCGACTAAGGACATTTAAGAATAACCATATTATTCTAAGGACTTTATTATAATTCAGTTTATTTATGCACGCAGAATTGTAACTGAAAATAATAATGACAATGCCTCTTTATGAATAAACAAGGTAAAACAAATGTTATTTACAATCATCTTATGATTTGTCTTTGGGCATACTCTAATAACCTTAGATGTCACTATGAATAGTGAAGAAAGGGTGGGAAGATTTAGGTATCGAGGAAGAGTATGAATGTTTCGTATGTTTGGCAAGTTCACAAGTCTCACAAGTAAATAATATAGGATTTTTATGAACAAACAATTGTGAAAATAACTTGGAAAGATAATAAAAATTAGGATAACTGAATCGATAATGCCATAACATTACTGTATAAACAAGCTCAGAAACATTAAGAGACTTAGGCTAAAAAACACAGTAAAAGAGGGTTGGTTGTGTTTGAGGATGTTGAACTTGGAGAAGATAGACTCCATTAGACAACCTAACACTGTCAATAATCTTCCCAGAGTGTATTGCATGAAATTCACACTTGTTCAACTGAAATTTAGTAGTACACTTAAATCCTTTGATAACTTACTAACAAAAAGAAGATTGTAGGCTAATTTTGGAACATAAAGCACAATGTTTAGTACAATATCCTAATTTATTTGGAGTAAAAATCTTTCTTCATCGAAAGAACCATTTTTTCCCTAACATGTGTGTCTAGTTCCATTTTCTAAAATTGTTGCAAGAGCCTTAAATCCCCTATCATGTGGTCCGAGGCACTAGAATCTACAATCCAAGTTGAAATACTATTTTTAGAAGTCATATTTAGAAGTAATATTCTACCTGTAGAATATGAGAAAGCCACGTTGGAGATACAAGTATTTGCCCAATTAGTTCTTGTAATTCTACAAGTTGTTTTGTGTAGAACATTTTGTTGTTGCTGCGTTCTTTGTTCGCCAGATTTTGGGAGGGGTTTTGATCAGATTCTAAACTGATTTCATAATTTGTAGGGATATTCATTTTATAGGTTTTGCAGATTGAAAAACCTAAACAACTGATACCATGTAAAAAATAGGCATTTGGTGCAGAGAGGTAAGTTCCCTTCTTTTCTTTTCTACATGTTTATTGATAAAGATAACTAGGAAAATAGTTATTACATAAAATTACAAATAAATTACAACAAAAATCTAGTTCCATATTTACAGCTAGTATTGACTAAAAAAATTAGGGAAATCATTGCTAAATAACAACAGCTTGATATTTGATAATTTACGTCCATAATTTTTTTGCAATCTATAGTGCAAAGTTTATCTATAAATTGTTGATGGAATGGAGTAGTATCCTATAAAATTTTGGGTTTTATGAGTTTGTTCTGCTTAAAATGTGCTCCAAAGTTCTCCAGTGTCAATTGATGCATTGGAAATAGTGCACAATTTGGAGCAAGTATATCTGTCGCACAAGTAATAAAATGATATGCATCAAGTGTCGAACCCATAAAGATTATAGTGATAAACTCAAAGTAATCACACAAGATTTAGAGAAATAATGAGATAATTGGTATGGTGGCGATAAACTAATGATGTAGCAAAGAAAAGTAAATTGAAGCAATGTAGAGAAGACAAACTGATGCTGACTTGCAAAGATATCTAATGATAATGGATGCTTGGTTTATTTCTAGGTACAATGCTAACTATCAATCGAATGCTATAGCGATAAAGCTATACTTATCTATTTGACATTTTTTCGTATAAACTCCTAAACTATGTCTAGCTAGAAGTTGATAAAAGAATGCTATGGTGATACATGTCTGAGTTAACCCTAAGAAACTTATTATATGTTTAAGTTCCCCTTATTAGTCGTTAAAACTCTAATCTTATGTCTAAGCAGGATTAGAAATCAAGTTGATAGCTTAAGCTCTACTATTCACACGGTCTAATTTAACTCTCTCGATATTAAGCCTCAATTCAATAATCAAAGGCCTCTATGAATAGAATAGATAAGAAACAAATGATATATCATTTGAATAATAATTGAACAATCTTAAACAATAAACCTAACTAAATAAACCCAACTAAAAGTATTTATTTCATGTTTGAGCAAATAACATCCATCAAAATAAAATAATAATTCATGGCAGTCAAGTTAAAGCAACAGAGAAAGAGGATCAAAGCGCCCTAAGATTTTTTCTCTATGCCCGCGAGTCGATGCTGCAGCTCTCCAATCTCCTCAAGCCTCTCTCGATAGCTCTAAGTGCTTGGAGACTCCTCTTGACCTTCGACAATGGTAGTTCTCTGTTGTAGAAGACAAAGAGTTGTTTCCTCAAATAAAGATTGTGTTAATTGTTGCCCTTGATGTTCTTATATAGAGGTAGCTCTCCTTAGGGTTTTAAAACCCTAAAACATTCGACCTTTTAACGAGGATCTTGCTTTCATTAATTTATCATCAAGGAGAGGGGACTACACATTAAATTTCCATCAAAAGGTAGAGGTTGCGTCTCCAGCTTCACAACAATGTTGTGGCATTAAGTTCATCACGAGAGAGAATGCTGCTCCATTGCTCCAGCGCTCCACTACTTCTTTCACTCCTTTGCTTCTTGCACAAGCACCACTAAAATACCCCACATTTCTCGTTAATAGCATCAATATATAAAAACGTTAAGCTCAAGCATAAACTCCAAAAATATATGCAAAGTAATCCCAAATGCAACTATATGGGCTTGAACACATGCAATATTTCAAGTAAAAGGCATAGAATATAGGTTTTCTACACTGTTATCATCAATATTTGAGGAAAAATTCTTTTATAGGTTCAAAGCTTTCATTTAATAATTACAATCTAGATTTTATCATAAACCCGCTTTCTTCTTTGAATACAATCCCTAAACCAAAATCACCAAGTATATCATGTAACTTAACGTACCTGATCATATCAAAACAAAAGTGAATATACTGAATAATTAATTTTTTATTATACAATTTTCCAAGGTAAAAAGATAAACAAACTAAAAAAAGGAACAATACGGGTAAGAAAAGAAAAATATCAAATTAAACTATAGTATATTCATATATTTTGATATTTTGAAACATATTTTCAAATAAAAATTTTAATAATATACATGAGTATTATTTATAGCACCCTTACTCAACTCGAAAGTCTAATCGAGTACGTGACGTCACAACACAAAATAAGAATAAACTCATTAATGAACAATCCAAGCATAAAACAAGCAAATTAGTATGACATCCAAGCTCTTATATTCATTTTATAACAACCTTCAAAGAATCTAATTGATCATATTCAAAAAACGATCAGTAATTGATAATTTTTTTTTTACTTTTAGGGACTAAATTGTAAAATGTACTATTTCTTTATAAAATACTAAGAACATGATTTTATTTTTTAATCATTTAATTAAACATATATTCTTTCAAAACTTTGAGTTTTAAAACAAACAGTGACCAAATTGAATGTTAATTGGCTAAGATATGCCTTTAAGGACTAAATCGTAAAGATACGCCTTCAATAATAGCTTAATCGTCTTGGGTCTTGGTGCAACCTATATAAATCGATTTAAAATATATTTTGTGATATTTAGGCCTTTACGAGGCAATAAAACTACATCTGGATCAAGATTTGGCTCATAACGTTTCTAGTAGATCGTTATGTACTTATGCAACACATATAAGCTTGTAAAAGTGGCTCAAGGCTATTCTTAGTGATACAAGATCTTTTGAACAAATCGTAAACATAAAACCACACAAAGAGATGTGTTTCAATCACCAAAATCACATATAATAAAAGATTTTACCCCTAAGCTCTTTTTAGCCTCTTATGCACTTTTTCAGTGACTAGTTTATGAAATGTGTTTCTCTAATTGTTGGGATGAACAAGCAATGTAAATGGCCAAGAGGGGGTGAATTGAAAATTAAAAAATTTGGTGGAAGCAAATGGAAAGGCAATAAAATTTGGGACACAAGACTTATAGTGGTTCAACCTTCTCAACAAGGTTTACATCCACTACCTTAGCTATCCCAGTAAGGATTTCTCAAATCCACTAGATTTGCTTTCCTTTTGAGGCTCAAGGAGATAACCTTACAACTCTCTTAAGGTTTATACCCCAAAACATTAAGAACACTCACAAAGAGAAAATTACAAATTTAGCAAAATGAAAATCCTCCAAAGGTAGAATGTTTGCACAATTCTAGGCTCACTAAAACCCTAACACTTACATAAAAAGATTACAATTGAGATCACTTAAGTGGGTTTAGAAGATTTGACAATAAAAGGCTCAAAGATGCTGCATGTGTGCTTGAATGCTTTAGACTTGTTGAATAGTTGTTGAAGCTTTGGAGACTTGATTTTATACCCATTCATTGATTTCTAGCAGTTTGGGTAGTTGGGATATTGATTATAGCCGTTGGGTTGCATTTTTTCTATAATAAATGTTGTCTGGCAACACTGGGTATCAATAATCGAACAGCTGTATCGGTACCTACCATAAGAAGAAAGAGCCGTTGCAACAAAGGGGTTTCGATACGCGACTAGCCGTATCGATACTAAGTGAAGCTTTTAAGAAGAAATAGTTGTATCGGTACTACTTGTGGTAGGTACCGAATACGCCTATCTAGGACGTATCCTTGGCTATGGTGATCCGAATAACGTATCCTTGGCTAGAGTCACTCAACCTATCAGGTTACTCAAGCTCACTCAGCCTATCGAGTTAATATCTTATACGGATCACCATAACCACGAATAGGTTCTAACCGCAGCCAGATCACTTAGCTCATGGGTACGTCGGATGTACTTGACCACTCAGCCCGAAGTACATGTCCCCTTATATAAGTACCGTAGTACTGACTCTAGGACATCCAAATTCCTTTTCATCAACCATAAGATAATACATGTTTCCCGAGCATTCATACACATCACCAAGACGTAAATGGCTCCAAACCAAGCTATCTAGCAAATGTCACCAAGGCATGACACTAACCATCACATTTAAATTGAGACACCATTTACCAAGTTATTTCACGTTACTCTCATACATTAGGATTAAAACTCATTTTCTCAATTTCACTATTCATTTTATCATATTAGAAGCTTATTGGGCTATATTCTTCGAATTATAAGCCCATCAAACTCAAAAATGCTTTTTCTAGGTAGATTGCCCTGCGGGTATTGATACCCAACATCGAGTATCGATACCACTCTCTGGTTATCAATACCTACCCAGTGGTATTCATACCACTCTCTAGGTATCGATACCCACCCAATGGTATCGATACCACGCTCTATGTATTAATACCCACCCAATGGTATCGATACCACTCTCTAGGTATCGACACCCACCCAAGGGTACTAATACCGCCCTAAGGGTATCGATACCCACCCAATGGTATCAATACCGAACTTTGCTACTGGAATTCCTGATGAAGTAGGGTGTAACACCCCAAAGTTTACCCTAAATCGAAAATCTACAATTCTTAAAATCTCTAATTAGAAACCCTAACAATTGGGAATTTCTAAAGTGAAGCCCTAATTTCAATTTAAAGATCAATTGGTCAGATTTTAGTGATTATTTTGTGATGTGGATCAAAGTTAGATGCCTTCAAGTGAACTCTTAACCATTCTAGTGACCCCGTGTGTAATTTAACCTTTCAAATGAGCATTTCAGCATGTTATCAGTAAAGGAAACCATGGGAGATTTGATATCACATATCTGCAGCCGCACCCTTCATGTTTTTCTCTCTCATAATATACTCCCCTCCCTCACTCCTTTCGACCAAACACTGATAGCCACCCAAACATCGTCCGTTCGCCGATCCGAGACCACTAGTGTGCTCGTCTTCCCTTCGCGATCAAAACCGACCCCTCACCTCATCACCCCTTGCCCCTTTTCTGACGAAGCCCTGATCAGACTCCGTCCTCCGTCGTGCACCGCCGCACCACCTCGTTTGTCGTCGGTTCGCGAGTAAACCCCAACACTCGGGTTTCCTTCATCGCCCGTCTTTTGTGAAAGAACGAGGAGAGAACCCTCGAGTTCTCTTTGCGCCACCTTTCTTCACCCTCCCCTATGTTCGTGTATGTGAGAAAAGCCATCAGAAACCTTTCGTAAAGCTTGTGTTTGTGCGTCGCCGTCTCTCCTCTGTTGTCAGTTTTCAGTTTTGGTTTGGGTAAGTGGTTGGGGAAGCATTATATTCATGTTTTGGTTTTAATCGGTGGTTTCAGAATTGTGGATTATGATCTCGTTTTCTTTTGGTTTTGGCCGGTAATGACCATAATGGTCTCCGATGAGTTCGCCCCGCTGTCGCGTTGTTGTGTCGCCACTACTGCCGCTGCCGTGTTGTTGCGCCACCGCCGATTTGGGGGTTCTGGAAACCCTAGTTTGTAACCATAAGGGATGAAACTCTTGTGTTGGGCCCATCAATTTTGGTCAAGGGCATGTGAGACCATATCAGAAATAGGTTGTGTGCTTTGGTTGAGCCCAATTGAGGGCCTGTGTTGTGGATCTGTGGAATTAGTGAATAGGCCTTTGGAGGGAGTTATGTTGTGTAGCCCAAAAATAAATATGAGCCCGAATCGGCATGAGTAAACCAGATTAAGCCTGTGAGTATACCGGATCTATGAGCTAAAATGAACTGTGTCAACCAATTCAGTGAACCGGTAGAACCAATTTTGACTTTGGACATGTTGACATTTGATTATTTGACTTTGACCGGTAGAGTTGACTTTGACCAATTTGACCTTTGATAAGAGTTAACTTATTCAGACAACCTATATCTTAACTTTTTTTATCGTCATGAATCTGAATCGTTTTTTGTTTTGTCAAATTTGAACCGAAAACTATTTTTGCTATTTACAATTATTTTGTGATTAATATTTAAAGAGTTATGAATTTTAGAATCTGATTCATAATATTCTTTTCTTTAAGTGATTTATTTTGTGTTGTGATTTGAAAAGTTTTCAGTTATCATGCATAACGTATCAAATTTTGTTTTAGCTAAAAATCAGATTTATCAAATTGTGAAATATTAGATATACGAAATTGTGAAACATCAGATTTATAGAATTGTGCAACTTGAATTTTAACAATTCAAATTTTGGGTATATAGATTTGGATTGTTCAGAAAAATTCAGTGGTTTCACCCTTCGTGCTGAATTATTCTTCGTATTAGTGGTTTTACCTTTCGGGCTGAGTTCCACTTTGAATGGTGACGATAAACACAGTAGGTTTTGGGAAACCTTACTCTTCGGGTAGTGTATCGGAGATTAAGTATTGAGTCTTCATGTGGATTGGACATCTTATCATTATGATTCAAATTTAATGTGTTTTCAAAACCGTTTCAGAAAAACAAAAAAAATATATTTTGCTTTGTGATTGCTTGCACTTTAGAGACACATCAATCTCTTTAGCTTACACCCTATAGTTTTTTCTTTCTTTTAGATACTCATACTCTCTTAGGCGACTTGGTACTTGGAGCATCTAGCATTTTAGTCGGATATTTTATCAATATAAACTATCTTATTTAAACTTTTAGATTATCATTTTATGATTTGAGACATTTATGTAATCGGACTTTTGGACATTAAATTTTTGGATTATGTTTTTCACGTGCATCTTTTAATTTTTAATTTAGATATTTTTGTTAAATAACCAGAATGTGTTTTAAAATTTGAGTTTCAATGATAGTAGTGATATTTTACGATAAATATTGTTATTTATTACTAATTATGTTTTATAATCATTTTAACCTAAATTATGTTACTTGAGGGAGAAGTTTTCAACGCAACTTCTTAGGTTTGGCCCATTTATTCTAGGCTAGTTTTAGGGGGTTACATTTAATGGTATCAGAGCTTAAGTTCAACCCTTGGACTACAAGGCTCACAATAGTTATTTTCAAAACGGTTTTGAATTCTGCATGCGTATAAAATATTTTGGGATAAATAAATTTTTTCTAAAAATATACTACGATATTATGTGATTTTGACTTTATTGTTTCCAACGTGTTATAAATCTGAAACTCCAGTACCAAGTCTGAATCTAGGTTATTATCTTCTTTAGATAGTTAGTATGCCACCGTGTAGAAGTTATTGTGTTGTGTTTGGTTGTAGTTGTATTGTTGCTTCTGATAGTGGTCATATGCCTTATGCTAATTAGACAAAAAATTAGGATGAGACATATAAGAATGAGGATCGGTATGTGGGAGCGAAGCACCTGGCGAAGTGTAGAGATGATTTTATAAATTTGAAGCAGAACAATATGACAATTAGCCACTATGAGATAGAATTTCTAAGGTTGATCAAGTATGCTTCAGGGTTAGTTGCGAATGAGAAAGTTAAGTGTGGTTGGTTTTTGGATGAGCTTCGTCTACCAATTCGGAAAGATGTTGCTGCACATCATGAGAGGATAAATGCACTCATGAAAGATGGGGAATTTCAAAATTCTGATCAAGTCAGGAAACAACTGGATTCATCTGCTCAACCAAGTTTTGTCAACTTGTTGGAAAAAGGCGTAGAGGTATGATTGTTTCTCAGAGTTATCAGAATGCAGCATTAACAGTTTCGATTGGAAACCTGGGTAGTTCAAGGGTTCCCCGCCCTATTTTGTGTAATTTATGTAATAAAATGCTTAATGAAGAGTGCAGATAGAAGGCATGTGTATGTTTTAGATGTGGTTCCCAAGATCTTTACCTATGAATTGTCCACGCCCACCTACCGGTTCATTCATACAGAGTCAATCACATGCATTAGTTTAGGCACCTCATGGAGGTAGATAGTAGTTTAGGTTAGCTGCTTCTAGTAAATCTAGTAAAGATAGACCCGCTCAAAGTAATTGATCAGCTAGAACCGAGATTAGAAGACCATGATTAGTATGCAATCGGAGCTCCCGTTGGTTACGAGAATGCATATGAGTTCATATTAGGTATGTTTATGATGGTTTCAGTATCTGGCTTCTGTTTTGATGGATTATGAATTCAGAATGAAAAAGTTTAAGCATGTGTCAGTTAGTTTTGAGGATATGTTGTTAAGTTTGAAAATTTCGAGGACAAAATTTCTTTTAAGGGAGGGAGAGTTGTAACACCCTAAAGTTTGCCCTAAATCAAAAATCAAAAATTCTTAAAATCTCTAATTAGAAACCCTAACAATTGGAATTTCTAAAGTGAAACCCTAATTTCAATTTAAAGATTAATTTGGCATAAATCAGATTTTAGTGATCATTTTGTGATGTGGGTCAAAGTTAGAGGCCTTCAAGTGAACTCTTAACCATTCTAGTGACCCCGTGTGTAATTTAACCTTTCCCATGGGCATTTCAGCATGTTATCAGTAAAAGAAACCATGGGAGATCTGATATCACATATCTGCAGCCGCACCCTTCATGCTTTTCTCTCTCGTAATATCCTTCCCTCCTTCACTCCTTTCGATCAAACACCGATAGCCACCCAAACGTCGTCCGTTCGCCGATCCGAGACCACTAGTGTGCTCGTCTTCCCTTCGCGATCAAAACCGACCCCTCACCTCATCACCCCTTGCCCCTTTTCTGACGAAGCTCTGATCAGCCGATCCTCCGTCGCGCACCGCCAGCACCACCTTGTTCGTCGTCGGTTCGCGAGTAAACCCCAACCCTCGGGTTTCCTTCATCTCCTGTCTTTTGTGAGAGAACGAGGAGAGAACCCTCGAGTTCTCTTTGCGTCACCGTTCTTCGCCCTCCCCTATGTTTGTGTATGTGAGAAAAGCCATCGGAAACCTTTCGTATACCCTGTGTTTGTGCGTCGCCATCTCTCCTCTGTTGTCAGTTTTCAGGTTTGGTTTGGATAAGTGGTTGGGTAAAAATTATATTCATGTTTTGGTTTTAATCGGTGGTTTCAGAGTTGTGGATTATTAATCTCGTTTTCTTTTGGTTTTGGCCTGTAATGGCCATAATGGTCTCTGGTGAGTGCTGCAGTTGAGTTCGCGCTGCTGCCACGTTGTTGCGCAGCCGCTGCCTCGTTGTTGTGCCGCCGCCGATTTGGTGTTCTGGAAACCCTAGTTTGGGTAACCATAAGGGATGAAACCCTTGTGTTGGGCCATCAGTTTTGGGCAAGGGCATGTGAGACCATATCAGAAGTAGGTTGTGTGCATTGGTTGAGCCCAATTGAGGGCTTGTGTTGTGGATCTGTGGAATTGGTTAATGGGCCTTTGGAGGGAGTTATGTTGTGTAGCCCAAAAATAAATATGAGCCCGAACCGGCATGAGTAAATCAAATAAAGTCTGTGAGATTACTGGATATGTGAGCTAAAATGAACCGTCCTGAACCCATTTAGTGAATCGGTTCGAATCGACAGAATTGAGCCGAGCCAATTTTGACCCTACCGGTTACCTGTTGACCATTTGATTTTGACCGATAGAGCTAACTTTGACTAGTTTGACCTTTGATAATAGTTGACTTTTTCAGACAACTTTTGTCTCGACTTTTTTCGTCGTCCTGAATTTGAATTAATTTTTTTTTGTCAAATTCAAACCTGAAAATCCTTTTTGCTATTTACAATTATTTTGTACTTAGTATTTAAAGAGTTGTGAATTTTTGAATTTGATTCAGAATATTCTTTTGTTCAGGTGATTTATTCCGTGTTGTGATTTGCGAAAGTTTTCGGTTATGATGCATAGCATATTGGACTTTGTTTTAGCTAAAAATTAGATTTATCAAATTGTAAAATATTATATTTACGAAATTATGAAACATTAGATTTATAGAATTGTGAAGCTTGAATTTTAACAATTCAAGTTTTAGATGAGATTCAGATTTTTAAAATTAGCATCATGTCATTGTGGGTATATAGATTTGGATTGTTTGAGAAGTTCAGTGGTTTCGCTCTTCAGGTTGAATTTCGTTTTGGATCAGTGGTTTTACCCTTCGGGTTGATTTTTCACTTCGGATAGTGACGATGGAGAGAGTAGATTCTAGAGAACCTTACTCTTCGGGCAGTGTATCAGAGGTTAGGTATTGAGTCTTAATGAGCGTAGGACATCATATCATTATGATTTAAATGTAATGTGTTTTCAAAACTTTTTCAGAAAAACAAAAATAATATTTTGCTTTGTGATTGCTTGCACTTTAGAGACACATTAACTCTTTAGCTCACACCCCATAGTTTTTTCTTTCAGATATTTAGAATCTCTTAGGTGACTCGGTACTTAGAGCATCTAGCATTTTACTCAGATATTTAAACTTTCAGATTATCATTTTATGATTTGGGACATTTATGTAATCAGACTTTTGGATATTAAATTTTGGGATTGTGTTTCTGCATGTATCTTTTAATTTTAATTTAGATATTTTTGTTAAATAACCAGAATGTGTTTTAACATTTGAGTTTCAATGATAGTAGTGATATTTTACGATAAATATTGTTGTTTATTACTAATTATGTTTTATAATCATTTTAACCTAAAATCTGTTACTTGAGGGGAAAGTTTTCAACGCAACTTCCAAGGTTCGGCCTATTTCTTCTGGGATGGGTTTAGGGGGTTACACATGGGTATCAATACCTAACATCGAGTATCGATACTGCCCTTTGGGTATCGATACCCACCTAATGGTATCGATACTCCATGCAAATTTTGCTTGAGTTCTTCGCCCAGAACACATGGTAACGGTACGGGTTCCCCGTGTATCGAAGCCCAAAAATTGCTTCCAAAAGCTAGGAGAAGAACACAAGCAAAATTAAAGAGAACGAGAAAAGCACTTTCATGAAGCTTAGGATATGGAGATTAACATATCTCAATCTTGAATCTCAGATGGAAGAAAAGGTGAAGAAAGCTTGAACCTTTAAGCTTAGAAGATGGGGTTTGAGGATGAGATAAAATGACAATGTTTGGGAAAGATGAAGAGTGGAAGAGAGTGATATCACAATGTCCCCTCTTCCCACGTGATAGCCAAGAGAAATCAAGGGGATTTCATCTTTTATTTGAAAAAGGTATAATTGTCTCATAAAATCCTCTAATTTCTCCCCTTTTTACAAAATGGTCACTTTCCAAACCCACGACACTTAATACTCATCCAACAAAGCCCAAATTTGGCCCAATGGGTCTTAAAGCTTAATCCAACACGAGGGTCCATAGCCCAGGTCAACGTCCAATCGTTAACTCAAAAATTCGGGTCGTTACAACTCTCCCTTCCTAAAAAGAAATTTCGTCCTCGAAATTAAACAAAGGGAGGAGATGCAACTATCTCGCATCCAACCATTTCCCATCTCACATACTTTTACCTAGATTCATAAATTCCTCTCTAAAACTTCCTTAGTCCAAACTCATAACACTTGACTCCTCAAAGCCTCTATCATGAATATCCAATGATTCATTCCCATCAATCGAACAACACTCACATCAAACCTTAAAGAGGATCAACATAGGATGGACTTAACGATACTGTCCAAGATTAACCCAAGGAACTCACTTAGGACGAGCTTCATCTCGGTTAACACTCCTTTCTACCATAATCGGCAGTTCAAAACTCTTGAACTCAAACCTCATATGTATATCAAACACGACACCTATTCAAAGGTATACTACTAGGGACACTTCTTTGTCTATTATATCCACCATGACCAAACGTTTCCAAGAACAAGCGAAACTCTAACAACCAAACTCTACCGCCAATCTATCTTGAAATAACAACCCTTCTCTCCCGACTTGGCCAACTGAGATGGAACTTAGCACCCCCTTTACTAGAACTCGCCCCAACTCGAACGAAAGCTAACTCATGACAATGCCATTTTACCACTTGAGCACCCTTGATTCTAAATAAAAACTGTTGTCACTTACTGACACTTACTAGAGATCAAAATTCACCCAACTATCCTCGAAGGTACTGCATTCTCTTCCAATCCAACCACTTAATTTCAAGGAACAACTATACTGAACCTCTAACAATCCCTCAAGGATTTCCAAATGGGTCATCCAACAAGACTTGTTACCACATAAGAATCCCGTTTCCACGTAACCATAGTCGATAACCCACATTTCCGTTGCGTTACTCTCATAATATTCTACTTGTTTTGTCATACATGTAGACATTCTATCTCAAGAACTCGGTAGAGCAAACACTTGAATCATCAAACTCAAGATTATAATGACGCACACGTGTGTCCAAACCACTTCACGACTTGCCCTTAAATTCCAATCATTACATCAAACTCAATCTTCATCCCGACTTCTCTTTAGCCTTCGACTTTCGATACTCAAATTCTAAACAATCATACAAAAACCTCAAAACTCTTCAACCAATTTCAAGATTGTCAACCCCGAGGAAACAAGTAACGGTCCTTCACCATTACGCCTTGGCTCACAACATCCAATGTCACCACTATTTGCCATACCAACTCAGGCATGTCCCAAGGTGAACCACTTGGCAACAACACTCGTATTTACTCATTTGCACAAATAAGTTCCCACTCAGGGAGTTTGTTCAGTGCCATACTACAAGTTGATGGGCACTAACACCAAACTTGACATTACCTTTATCGTGGGTTCTAATCCATGATCAAAAGGTAAGCGCGCTCCTTCTCCGAATAGCACTCCAACATTCTCATAAACGTCTGCGACTCTAAAATTTTGGACTCTCAACCCATATATCCATCGTGGGCTAAGAACGCCGTGCAACCTACAAGACCCTCATTGAACAAACATCACAAGAACACAACCTTCGTGCTAGAGAGGCAATGGTTCATCGCATCCATTACCAAAATCCTGGTTCATCTCAAACCCCAAAACTTCGAGACTCTTGCTCGAAAACCAAGGCATGCATCAAACTCTCACGATCAACCTACTCCAAGGGTAACATCTACCAACTAGAGAGAGTAAATCTAACAAGTCCATGATGACTGTTACTCACGATCCCCACTTACCTCTATAGTAAAACATTACTTACAAGAAATTACAAAATTGATGAACTAATCAATCCAACATCAACATCTAGATCTTACCACAACACTTATCCAACAAGATCCAAAACCATTATGAATGAGATATCAAATTTCCATCAATCTAACAACTAAAACCAAAACAAGCACATGTACCTGACATATCATTGGTGGCAAAGCTATCTTCTCTGGCCTGAACGAAAGACTATCTAGCAATAGCTCGATCGTCGACTCTGACGGTGGATCTCACAAGACCTCCACCCTGATACCAAGACAACGCCCTATCATCACCTCTCGTAGAACCCTAACCATGTCAGGAAAAAGTCAACCTCTAAGGCTAAACATGTGTACCATCATCCATAACTGCGCAGTCCTTCACCATATGACCTGTTGCTCGACACCTATAGCAAACCCTCCAGAGCAAGAACAAGTACTGTATATCAAAATAAAAGAACGAGTATTGTACTCTAAAGTGAAAGCAGTGCTGGGGAATCCTTGGTGATGAGCTCCTCCAAAAGGTGACATGTCAACCTACGCACGAAAAAACCACACATATGCACGCTGAGCTAACAAAGCTTAGTGGTACATTTCTACTCTACCACAATTCGTGATTATCATAAAATAAGCATGCAAGATAAATATAGTCAAGAGAGCATAAATAAGGCTTCCACTATCTATGAGATATCGTTTAGCCTACACTAGCTAGAGTTCTTAGATCACCTATCTCAAGGCATACAAGTCTACAAGATGTCATACAAGTTACTCCATACATTACCACACTCGAGCTCACACAACCATCGAGTTAATACATGCCATACCCTGATCACTCAGCCACCGGGTGCATAAGCTATCATCTATAGCATCAACACAACATACATAAGTACATCCATACATTATCTATATAATGGCCAACGAAGCCCTACTTTACTCGTGCTCACACAGCCGTCGGGTTGAATAGATCATATCTGAATCACCATAGCCACATATACGTCCTAGACATACTTGGACCACATTAGCCACAAGTAGTCTTTTCCTGAGGTTATACTCAGTCTATTAGGTTACTCAAGCCCACTCACCCTATCGAGTTAATACCTTATCTGGATCATTATAGCCACATATAGGTTTTAATCGTACCCAAATCATTCAGCCTGTGGGTATGTCAGATGTACTTGATCACTCAGCCCAAAGTACACATCATCTCATATAAGTATCATAGTACTGACTCTAGGACATCCAGATTCCTTTTCATCAGGCATAAGATAATACATGTTCCATGAGCTTTCATACACGTCACCAAGAGGTAAATGGCTCCAAGCCAAGCTATCTAGCAAATGCCACCAAGGCATAACAATAACCATCACATTTAAATCAATACATCATTTACCAAGCTATCACAATACTCTTATACATGAGGATTAAAACTCAGTTTCTCAATTTTACTATTCGTTTTTATCACATTAGAAGCTCATTGGGCCATATTCTTCGAATTATAAGCCCCTCAAGCTCAAAAGTGCATTTTCTAGGCAGACTGCCTTGTTGGAATCCATACCCAACATCTAGTATCGATACCACTCTTCAGGTATCGATACCCACCCAATGGTATCAATACCAGCTCTGGTATTGATACCAACCCAATGGTATCGATACCATACTCTGGGTATCGATACCACTCAAGGTACCGATACCCACCTAATGGTATCACTACTAAACTTTGCTACTGGAATTCTTGATGGAGCAAAGGGTATCGATGCCTAACATCGAGTATTGATACCCACCCAATGGTATCGATACTCCATGCAAATTTTGCTTGTGTTTTTCACCTAAAATACATGGTATTGGTACGAGTTCCCCGTGTACCGATACTGAAGCCCAAAAATGGCTTTCGAGGCTCAAAAATCACTTCCCAAGCCTTCAAAATGTACCTTTAACCCTCTAATCTAATCCTACATCTTATGGGAGTTAATTGGGTGTTTTGCTACCAATTTTACATCTTACTAACACTTAATTCGTGATTTACCATTAATAAAGGCTCTTCTAAGCTACCTTAGCACCAAACTAGCAATCTTAAACCACAAACCAAGCAAAGCAATCATTTTATAATATTCAAGAAGAATAGGAGTCACAGATGTACTGATCTTATAGCCACTAACCTGGATTTGCTTCACACACACATATCCTTAACTTATTATCTTTGGCTTCAACTTGAGTAAACCATAGAACACCTCCTTATTGCCACACAACCAAGGAAATGAATCGAAACTTAAAACAAAAGTTAGGATAAAATTTAACTATATATTATCAACCTTTAAAACATGACAAAAGCCCCAAAAGCTTAATCTCCTTCAAAAACCCATTAAAGAGAAACTTACTCTTTTAAGACGAGAAGAACACTTCCATGAAGCTTAGGAGATGGAGATTAACATATCTCAATCTTGAATCTCGGATGGAAGAAAAGATGAAGAAAGCTTAAACCCTTAATATTAGAAAATAGGGTTTGAGGATGAGAGGAAATAAGGCTGTTTGGGAAAGATGAAGAGTGAAAGATGGTTATATCACAATGTCCCCTCTTCCCATGTGATAGCTAAGAAAAACCAAGGGGATTTTAGCCTTTATTTGAAAAAAGGTACAATTGCCTCATAAAACCCTCTACTCTCCCTTTTTACAAAATGACACTTTCCAAACCCACAAAACTCAATACTCATCCCACAAAGCCAAAACTTGACCCAATGGGTCATAAAGCCCAATCTATCTAACATGAGATTCCATAACCCGGGTTAACGCCCAATCATTGACTCAGAAATTTAGGTCGTTACAAGGTTCCAATAAACTGATAAGGCAACAGTCAAAAATAATAAATGCAAAGATTTACAGTATCTTTAAATCCCGTATTGATACGCTATAAGTTGTACTGATACTCGAAGGCAATTTGGTTTCCAAGATTAAAAAGGCGTACCGATACGCGCATAGCCGTATCGATACCCTATGCATTAAGCATAAATCAGTTTTCCAGTAGCAAAAAACTGTATTGATGCGGCATAGGCCGTATCGTTACTCCTGTACCAAACTGGCTATTTTGAGTACCAAAACACTTAGAAAATATTTGGGGTTTTATTTTTGACTTAGGAAAAGTTTAAGTTTGAATGTTTGTCAAATTTAGTGAGTAAATTAAATACTTAAAAAATTATTCTTTTTTTACAAAATAGTCCTTGTTACATCAAAATCAAATATAGGTTTATCAATCTCTCCCCTTTTGATATAAAGAAACCAAAATAAATTTATAAATCACTCCCGCATTCTTTAAGGCTAAAAGATATTTTGTTTTTGAAAAAATTTATATCTCATACTTCTCCCCCTTTTTTTAGATCAAAATCAATAGGGCATATAAATACAAGTATAAAGCAATATAACTCTAAAGATAATTAAAAAAACATGAATATTATAAATTCAAAGCATAATAAAATTCAAGACATAATATCCAACTTAAACTTAAAAACATAAACCAAAGCATAAGACATAATGTCATCAAATAAAACAAAGGTGCATAAACTCAAATCATTGATAATATGATATAATATGGAATGAGATTCAAAACCTAAGAGTCATCGTCATCTTCATCCTCGTCTTCGTCTTCCGCATCCTTATCGCCAAGAGCTTGACCACGCCATTTGGTATGAAAAGTCGTAAGAGTTATGTCCATAGAGGTTCAATATAGGTCATTCTAGCATCCATGGAAGCCAAGAAAGTATTAATGGCGTCGAACCTAGTATCCATGGTAGCAAACTTCCCATCAAGCTAAGCCATGAGAGCATCAAGGTAAGGTTGAGCAATCAGAGCAACCGGAGCAATGAAGACATTCTCAAATGGATCTACGAGAGCATCACCGGGAAGATCCGCATTGCAAGGTAAGAGACTTGTCATCAATAGGATCAGTGAGAGGCACTCTAAGGTCAAGAGAATAGTTTATCTCAAGCTTGTGAAACATGAAGCTAAGAGCGGTGCCATAGGTGAAGGAGTCACGAGGGCGACATGACGGTTTTAGACTATATGGACCAACTCGACAAACATAATTTGGGCAAGGTTTGGGTGTTTTTCCTCAAGAAAGCAATAAAGCCAAAATTCATCCACCATGCGAATGGTAGACCGCATACCATCGGATGGTCGAAACCACCAAGCGATGAAAAAAATGCTCATGGACATCGAGAACGACATTGAGCCACCATAAATTTGACCAAAAGAATTTTCATCATCTATACTTACATCTTCCATCCCCAAATTATTTGAAATTTTTGTAGACTAAAGATTAAATTTCTTTCCAATAATATAGGATTCAATAGCTATAGTTTTGGTTTTCAAACGATTTAAAATACATCAGGCATTTGAGTAGAAAATACGAATAAGATTTTTGTAAAAAATGCCGGGTAAGTTTTAAAAAGTCATAAACTTCCATTGCCTCATCAAATAAAGATATCAAAAATTAAAATCATCGGACAACATATAGGCAAAATCAACAACTCGCTCACGACGGATTTTGAAAGTTTGAAATTGTTTAAAATATTCCATAGCATTGGGATATTCCAGTTCATTAAAACAATGGATAAAAAGTTGGTTAAGATTGAGTTTGATGCCATTGTTTTCAGGATTGGTATTGGAAGAACTAGAACTCAAATCTTTTCTAGATCGTTTCTTAGGAGGCATGGTTAAAAACCTACAAAATTCAAACCACAAAAACACATGTATGCATACACATCAAATTCAATCCAATAATTCAATCTAATGATCAAGGTAGTATAAAAATCTATATTGTATAAAATCATATGCAAATATAAAGAAAAATTTTGATAACTTAAAAACTTGAAAACTAGAAAATAAAATATACGAGTATAATTTTATATTCGAACCAGAAATTTTTCAAATTTGAATAAGTTTTTGTAAAAAACTTTGAAAACAAGGATATATACATCCTAAATATATAAATTTTAGACCTAATACCTATACAAGTATAAAGAAATTTGAAATAGAAAGAAAATAGGTTTTTACCTTGAGTATGGATGAATGGATGAATGAGCAGATGATTTGCACAAAGATTGATGACCAAAGCTTGGGTTTGATGATTTGAGTAAAAGCCCCCAAAAGATTTGAAGAATTTTGACGAAAAACCTAAAGATCTAGAGGGTTTTTATAGATAAAACTCGGCTAGGGTTTTGAAAATAAAGGTATACACTTTATTTGAAATAGGAAAGCCTATTTAATGGTTCCAGCGTGCGTACCGGTCCACAGTTTATGCGTACTAAAACCGCGGTATACCCCTATACCAATCCTCAACTCATATCGGATAGACTTTTCTGTACCAAAACGCTGCCCCTGATACCTTGTATCGATCGACTATCCCCGTATCGATACCCTCTGACAAATTTGACAGATTTGGCTGCAAAGGATCCAAAAATTTGATTTTACTCGAATTGAAGTGCATGATTATGATATGAGATCAACAAGAATGGGCAAAAAACATATACATACTCCCCCTAATAACATGAATAGATGCATATAGGAACAAGATCACACAAACATGAAAATCAACCTAATTCAAGCAAGTTTTAAGATCAAAATAAGGCTATAAGGTTCAAGAAATGCTAGTAAGCCCTAACTCTCTCCTAAGAGACCAAAAGCGCTCCTTATTTGAGGATTTGGTAAAGATATCCACTAATTGGTGTAAGGTGTCAACATACTCTAGAACAACATCATTTTTCAAGATATGATCTCTAATGAAATGATGTCTTATTTCTATATGCTTGGTTCTAGAATGTTGGATGTGATTTTTAGTGAGACAAATAGCAATAGTATTGTCACACTTTAAAGGGATGGTACCTATATAAATTCCATAATCTAAGAGTTGTTGCTTCATCCAAAAGACTTAAGCAGAACAACTACCAGCCAAAATATATTCTGCCTCGGTGGTAGATAGCGCTACACTATTTTGCTTCTTAGAAACCACGAGATAAGCATGTTTCCTAGGAATTGACAACTATTGAAGGTGCTGTTTCTATCTATCTTAAAACCTCCATAATCCATATCCGAATAAGCATCCAAACTAAAAGACGAGTCTCTAGGATACCAAAGACCTAAACAAGGGGTGTTTCTAAGGTAAAGATTCTCTTAATGACTTGTAAAAGCGATTCTCTAGGTCTAGCTTGAAATCTAGCACACAAGCAAACACTAAACATGATATCTGGTCTACTTACGGTAAGATAAAGCAAAGATCCTATCATAGATCTACAAAGCTTAAGATCAACACATATACCCACTTCATCTTTGTCAAGCTTTATGGAAGAGCTCATCGGTTTGGCTTGAGGTTTCACATTCTCCAAGCCAAACCTCTTGAGAATATCTTTGATGTACTTTTCTTGATTGATGAAGATGTCATTCATTCTTTGTTTTATTTGGAGTCCCAAAAAGAATGAGAGCTCCCTCAGAGTGCTCATTTCTAATTCACCTTGCATTAACTCAGGAAAATATTGGCAAAGAAGTTCATTAGTAGAAATAAATATAATATTATCAACATAAATTTGAACTACTAAAATATCCTTGCCTTTTCTTTTTATAAAATATGTAGTATCAACCTTTCCTTTGCCAAAACCTTTTTCAATTAGAAAATTTGACAATCTTTCATACCAAGCTCTAGGAGCTTGTTTCAAACCATTCAAAGCTTTTGAAAGTTTAAAAACATTGTTTGGATATTTTGGATCTTCAAAACCGAGTGGTTGTTCTACATACACTTCTTCATTTATAAAACCATTTAGAAAAGCACTTTTAACATCTATTTGAAAAAGCTTGAATTCATGATAACATGCAAATGCAAGTAACATCATAATAGCTTCCACTCTAGCTATGGGTGCATAGGTTTCATCAAAATCAATTCCTTCTTCTTGAGTGTAACCTTAAGCAACAAGTCTAGCCTTGTTTCTCACTATGTTACCACTCTCATCTACTTTGTTTCTAAAAACTCATTTAGTACTTATAGTAGATTTTATTACTAGGCCAGTCAACTAATGCCCAAACTTGACTCATCTCAAATTGATTTAACTCTTCTTGAATAGCCAATATCCAATAATCATCATTTAATGCTTCTTTGATATTTTTAAGCTCTATGCATGAGATAAATGCAACATAATTACAAGTATTTCTAAGAGAGGATCTAATGGTTACCCCTTTGATAGTAGAACTCCCTTGGGTAAGTGACCTCCTTTTCCTCTAGAGACATGACATTCAAGGATTCTAGAGGTGGATCTTGTGGTTCTTCTTTTGGTGGAACTTCTTTTACCATTGATGATTGTCCTCCACCATCATTGGCATCCAAAATTCCTATATCATCATCATTACAAGTATCCTTCCTTGAAATGAGGTTATCATCAATAACAACATGAATTGACTCTTCAACCACTAAAGTTCTTTTGTTAAATACACGATAGGCTTTAGAGTTTAAAAAGTAATCTAGAAAAAAAATTTCATCACTTTTTGCATCAAACTTGCCTAAACTGTCTTTTCCATTGTTTAAAACAAAAAATTACATCCAAAAAGTTAAAATAGCTAATGTTAGGCTTTTTATTTTTGAAAAGCTCATAAGGTGTTTTCTTCAAAATTTGCCTAATCATTATACGGTTGACAATATTACAAGCGGTATTTGTGGCTTCCACCCAAAAATACTTAGGCAAATTGTTTTCACAAAGCATGGTTCTAGCCATTTCTTCTAAAGTTCTATTTTTCTTTTCAACAACCTCATTTTGTTGAGGTGTGCGAGGAGTCAAAAAATTATGGCTAATTCCATTTGAGTTATAGACCTCTTCAAAACTAAGATTTTGAAATTTGGTTCTATGGTCACTCCTAACATGAAAAATAGAGTAACCAACATCATTTTAGTTTGCTTTTGAAAACGTGATGAATTTTTCTAAAGCCAACCCAAGTAAATCTAGAGAAATCATCAACTAAAACAAATGCATATTATTTTCAACCCAAGCTCATAGTTCTTATAGGGCCAAAAAGATCTATATGGATCAATTGTAAAATTCTACTAGCTGATACATCATTAATAGATTTAAAAGAAAATCTTTTATGTTTGCCTTTTGCACATGCATCACAAATTCTGTCAAGAGAAAAGTTGATTTTTAGCAAACTTCTTCCTAGATCATTTGAAATCAAATTTTCCAAAACACTCATGCTTGCATGTCCTAGTTTTCTATGCCACAACCAAGGATCATACTCATCTTTTGCAACAAACATGCATTTGAAATATGAATGTCATCTAAATGCACACACACACACACACACACACACACACACACACACACACACACACACATATATATATATATATATGTTTCCTATTCTATGAACAATAAGCACAATTTTATTAGATGCAATGTCAATGATTTTGCTACAATTTAAATAAAAAATGACATTGAAACCTTTATCACACAATTGGCTTATGCTTAACAAATTATGTTTAAAACCTTTGACATATAAAACATTGCCAATGAGTATAGAAAAATGATTACCAATAGAACAAATTCATTCAATGTGGTATTTGGAGTTGTCACCGAAAGTCACTACTCCTCTACTTTTTAGTTTTAGCTCCAAAAATCAACTCTTGTCTCTAGTCATGTGTCTCGAGCATCCACTATCAAGGTACTATGAATTTGCACTTAAAGAGTTGGCCATGTAACAATGCTCCCCCTATAAACATAGACTCAAGTCTTGATTTTTGGTACCCAAATTCTTTTGGGTCCATGAGTATTAGCTCCCAAAATCTTGGTTCCCTTGGGAATCCAAGAAGCAATGGCATCAACATTGTTAGAAGTGACTAGTTCCTTAGGAACCCAAACACTCCTAACTTTTTTACCATTAAAAGGCCTTTGGAAGCCTCTATGTTTGTATACATTAAAGTTTCTTCTCACATGTTTGGGTTTTTGAATGGTTTCCTTTTTCAAAACGAGGTGTCCCAACCTTGTTTAAAGAAGCTTTAAGATCACTTATTTCCTTTTGGAGATCATCATGAACTTTTGAAAGTAGGTTATGCAAGTTTTGGTTTTTCTTTTCAAAATCCTTTTATTACTTGAAAATCCACAACATTCCTTTCAAGTTCCACATTGGTTTTGGGTAAAGAATCATTTTGGATTTTTAAATCCGAAATAGTTTTCTTGTTTTTCAAAAGAATTCTTTATACTTCAAAACCAATTTGTCATAAACCTCTTGCAACCCATCATAAACTTCTTGAAGCTCATCAAAAGTAAAATCAAAATTAGATGAGTTTGAGGTTACCTTAGGATCCTCCTCCAATTCAATGAGAGAAAGTTTAGCTACCTCTTGCTTCTCCTCATCGGATGAGTCTTCATCTCTTCAAGTAGCTACATGTGCCTTGAGCTTCTTCTTCTTCTTCTTTAGCTGGGGACAATCAAACTTGATATGTCCCAGCTTTTTGCACTCATAGCATATGATTTGGTCATTCTCTTTTACTTTTTCTTGAAACCCTCCATTTGTTGGAACTTCCTTCCACGGTTGGATTTCATGAACCTTGTGAATCTCATGGCTAGCATAGCCATGTCTTCATCTTCTTCCTCACTTGAATCATTGTCTTCTTGTAAAGCTTTGAGAGCAATTATCATCTTTTTCTTCCCCACTTCCTTCTTCTTTATCTTCTTCTCTTCCTTCTTCTTCTCTTCATTTCTTTATAATCTCATGAGTGAGAAAAGACTCCAAGAGAGCATCAAGCTTCAAGGTTTTGAGATCATTGGCTTCTATGATGACGGTCTTCTTTGAGTCCCATGACCTGAGAAGAAAGTAGATAAGCTTCCAAACAAGCTTGTCTTTTGAGATGACTTCTCCATATCCTTTAAGACCATTGACTATTACGGAAAAACGATCGATCATCTTGGTGATGTCTTCATCCAGTTCCATTTTGAAGTTCTCATAGAAAAGATTAAGGAGCCCAATCTTGGTCTCCCTCACTTCGTTTGTGCCTTCATATGTAGCTTCTAGTTTGTCCCATATCTCCTTCGCACTTGTGCAAGAAAACATCTTGGCATACTCGTCCGATCCAATAGCACAAAAGTGATACATGCATGAGCGGGGTTAAATTACTCATATTGGACAAGAAGCTGAATTTGTTCAATGCAAACAATAATGGCCAAAACAATGAACGCATAGAAGGTCAAAAACAGTGCATCTTGGACAAGAAACTGAATCTGTTTGTGAAGTCTGGAAAGTTAGCTAACTTGCGACGAATTTTTGGATGAGATCCAGGCATTTATGGGTCAACATGTCTTCTTAAAAATTGTCCGGCTGCAAATTAGCTTTCTAACGCATCTTGAAACGCCTCAATCGGACATCTAGATCTCATGATACGTCTATTTTAGCGAAGATAGCACATGCAGAAATTCCTATACGGGATTAATACGGGATTTTTTTATAATTACGAATTTTCATAATTTTATTTGATTATTTATAATTTAAATCAATATAGGATTCTGCAATATCTATTAGGATCAGATTTATTTGACTAAGATTTTATTTTTAGCATTTATTTATTATTAGAAGTTACTTATCTAATTAGAAAATTAGATTTTAGAATTTATTTATTGTATTTAATTCCTAAGTTTAGTAGGATTAAAACTTCTCCATGGCCTATATAAAGGAGGCTTCACCCACATTGTAATTCAGATTTCATTGATTAATAAAAGGTTATCTTTGGAGATTTTTGTATTCTTTGAGTTTGCAAGTGTTCGATAAACTTGTCTAGAAGCCATCTTCAACATAAGATCATCAAGTTCTTGTGAGGGAGATCATCTTCACACTCTTGCTTGCCTAGGTAATTGCATCTAGGAGGGTGGGTTAGAGCCGCTTGAGGTTGCTTGCTTAGATAATTGCGTCTAAGAGGGTGCCGAGGACAAAACAACAACTATCAATTCATCACGCCATCTCCACATATTCAAGCTTCCTCCATTGACGCCACCACCATAAGCAAATCTGAATTTTTAGATTTGTTCTTTATTTTGGCTTGTTTTGTTTTTTTATTTATTCAAATTTGCGCTACTCTATCATTTGGTATCAGATTTGGGATGATTCTTGGCAAGAATTTTGGCGTTTTTGGGAAAAAAACTTGAAAATTAGGGAAAATTCGTCAAAACCAAACGAGTGAATTTTGAGCTGAAAATTTCCAAATCAGATCTACACCATTCGAGGAGTCACCACACAATATTTCAGAATTTTTGGACTTCGAGAACACCTCGAACAAAATGGATAAAGTTTTAGCAAAATTAGGGTTTCCCCTACTTTAACCTTATTTTCATTATTTTTTCTTCAATTTTCATTATTTTCAGTTTATTTACATTGTAAAAAGAAAAAAAAAAGAGAAGAAAAGAAATAAAAGTGAAGAAAAGTGAGAAATCTCAAACCTAGCCACCAACCACCATCAAGAATCCTCAAGACCAACATCATCAACCACCGCAAACATCATATTGAAATGGATTCAGCATTGGATTTCTTCCTTCAAGTTGTTTCCGGGTTTTGGGGTTATCATCTTTCTAGATTAAATTTTTCTACTCTTAGTTTTTTAAGTTCCTTTGTTTTGCTTTTTCTTTCTTCTATTACGCCATTAACACCTTCTCTTTTCTGGTGTGAGTAGGACAACAAAGTTGCATTACAATCCTTCTTTCTTGCAACTATATTCAATTGGTGTCAAGCCTTTTCATTGGACTCCTAGTACAATTAGGACTCATTGTTAGGATTAAACTTCGATTGTAACTTGTTGACTTGTGGCAGGAAGGTCTTTAAAGAGCACGAGATCGGTTTACTTGCCTTGCTAAATATTTATTCTTGGAGTGTTTAGTGAGATTTCTAGTTTTCTTTTGCTTTTTACCTTTTAAATCTGAATGTTTCGGGATGTCAGAAAAGAGTAACGACGAAGAACCACATGAGGTGACTCTTATTAAAGAAGTTTCGGATACTCTCAATAAACTTGAACGGACTGTAACCTCATTGGCAACCAAGCTTGAGCACACTGATACAGTCGTGACCGCAATCACTCAAACAATTGGGAGATTAGAAACCACTGCTATCGCAAGCGATACTAAGGAGCCTAAGCGTCCAAATCTTGTTCCCATTTAGAATAGAAGCCAAAACCCCTTACATAGGCACAATCATCGCATAGAACCGAGACGAGCAACAAACACCTTAGCCAAGCCAAAGATCACTGTACCACCTTTTCAAGGAAGGTATGACCCTGATACTTATTGTGACTGGGAAAATAGAGTTGATCTTCTATTCGAGCATTATCAATGTCCCGGAGAGGATCAAGTTCCACTGTTGACTCTCGAATTCACTGAATATGCATCCATTTGGTGGTCCCAATTGGTCCGCAATCGGCGTCTCAATAGAGAAGCCAAGATAACCTCATGGGGAGAACTTAAAAAAGTCATGCGAGAACTATTTGTTCCCCCATTATATCAACGAGAGATCAAACAAAAGTTACAAAGGATCCGACAAGGCTGCAGAACTGTTAATGAGTATCTCAAAGAAATGGAATCATTGATGCAAAAAGCCGACATACAAGAGGATGAAGATGATACAATGACTAGGTTTGTTATCGGACTCAATGACAACATTCTTGAGGTACTTGAACTCAAAACCTACTACACCCTTCAAGAGGCATTCCAATTTGCCATGACAATCGAAAAGCGCATCAAAGATCGACAACGATATCGACAGAAGAATTATCACTATGACAGAGGTACCACTCAACCTTTATCTCATTCTAATTCTTCTAAACCTTTGCTCGACTCAAGTAGACCAAAGCAGAAAATTGAAACATCCAAGTCACCAGACAAAACCAAGACAAAAATCCCTATATTGACGGAAAACACACAAACAAGAGGATAGTGATAATGAACACATTAGACAAGATGACAATGCTTCTAATCCCTCATGTGAAGTAGTAGGTCCACTTGCTATACTCTCATCACCTCCCCACAAAGAAAGTAAGTGTAATTCTAACCCTTCATTTGATTCTTGTCCTATCATTCAGTTAGAAACACTTTCTCCTCTACAGAAATTGTACATTGATGATAATTTTTGTGAGACGGATATGGGATTTGAGATACAAAAGACTGAGAGTAAAGAGGCCGAGAGTGAAAAAAGTCAAATTAACGGCCCAAATTTGGTGAGTGAAAATACATATGAGGTAAAAGTCACACAAAACCCAAAAGAAAAAGACAAGAAAAAGAACGCGATGAGTGATTTTGTTTTTACTAGTCATTACAAATGTTCAAGTAGTGTTGTCTTATTTTTTCAGGATTTTGTTGAACCATTGAGAGGAGCTCAATTAGATCACTCCACATACAACAAAGAAGCCTTTTCAATTGAAGTTGATGATTGTTCTCTCATTGCCGATTTAGATTCGAGGATGAATCCTTTTGAGGAGTGGGGGAATGATACATGCATGAGCGGGGTTAAATTACTCATATTGGACAAGAAGCTGAATTTGTTCGATGCAAACAATAATGGCCAAAACAATGCACGCATAGAAGGTCAAAAACGATGCATCTTGGACAAGAAACTGAATCTGTTTGTGAAGTCTGGAAAGTCAGCTAACTTGCAAGGAATTTTTGGATGGGATCCAGGAATTTATGGGTCAACATGTCTTCTTAAAAATTGTTCGCCTGCAAATTAGCTTTCCAACGCATCTTGAAACGCCTCAATCGGACATCTAGATCTCAAGATACGTCTATTTTAGCGAAGATAGCACATGCAGAAATTCCTATACGGGATTAATAAGGGATTTTTTGATAATTACGAATTTTCATAATTTTATTTGATTATTTATAATTTAAATCAATATAGGATTCTGCAATATCTATTAGGATCAGATTTATTTGACTAGGATTTTATTTTTAGCATTTATTTATTATTAGAAGTTACTTATCTAATTAGGAAATTAGATTTTAGAATTTATTTATTGTATTTAATTCCTAAGTTTAGTAGGATTAAAACTTCTCCATGGCCTCTATAAAGGAGGCTTCACCCACATTGTAATTCAGATTTCATTGATTAATAAAAGGTTCTCTTTGGAGATTTTTGTATTCTTTGAGTTTGCAAGTGTTCGATAAACTTGTCTAGAAGCCATCTTCAACATAAGATCATCGAGTTCTTGTGAGGGAGATCATCTTCACACTCTTGTTTGCCTAGGTAATTGCATCTAGGAGGGTGGGTTAGAGCAGCTTGAGGTTGCTTGCTTAGATAATTGCGTCTAAGAGGGTGCCGAGGACAAAACAACAACTATCAATTCATTACGCCATCTCCACATATTCAAGCTTCCTCCATTGACGCCACCACCATAAGCAAATTTGAATTTTTAGATTTGTTCTTTATTTTGGTTTGTTTTGTTTTTCTCTTTATTCGAATTTGCGCTACTCTATCAAAAAGTTATTGTGCATGGCTTTATTATTGATTTGCATCTTCCTTTGATCTTCCTCGGTGTATTCTTGCCTTGTCTTGGGAACGACCGATCTCCTTTTTCCTTCATCAAAATGGATGGTCCATCTTCCACTACATCCCAAAGGAGGTAGTCGTTGGATTTGATGAAAAGCCTCATTCTATTCTTCCAATAAGGGTAGTTTACCTCATTGAAATAAGGCGATTTGGAGATAAATTGTGATTCCTCGAAGTGGTGTCAGGAGGTAGAGGTCATGGCTTGATTTGTTGATTGATTGTACACTGGTAGGATCTACTCAAGAGGATGTGAAGCCTTTCAATGAGTGTAGCTCATATACCAATTGTTGGGTTGAACAATCAATGCAAATGGCCAAGATTAGGTGAATTGGCAATTAAAAAATTTGGTAGAAGTAAATGGAAAGGCAATAAAAATTAGGACACAAGATTTATAGTGGTTCAACCTTCTTAACAAGGTTTACATCCACACTAAGGATTTCTCAAATCCACTAGATTTGCTTTCCTTTTGAGGCTATAGGAGAAACTCTTACAACTCCCTTAAGGTTTATACCCCAAAACCTTAAGAACACTCACAAAGAGAAAATTACAAATTTAGCAAACTGAAAATCCTCACAAGGTATAATGTTTGCACAATTCTAGGCTCACTAAAACCCCAACACTTGAATAAAATGATTACACAATAAAAGCCTCAAAGATGTTAGATGTGTGCTTGATTGCTTTAGACTTGTTGAATAGTTGTTGAAGAAGCTTTGGAGACTTATTTTATACCCCCATTGATTTTTAGCCGTTTGCTTAGTTGGGATATTGATTATAGTCATTGGGTTGCATTTTTGCACTAAATGTTGTCTGGCAATACTAGTATTGGTACTCAAACAGTCGTATTAGTACTTGCCATAAGAAGAAAGAGTCATTGCAAAAAAAGGGCATCGATACGCGACTATCCGTATTGATACAGAGTGATGATTTTAAAAAGGGTATCGGTACGTTTTGTACCATATCAATACTGATTTTCCTCACTATAATCCTTGGAAGTTTTGGTTGAAAAGTCGTAACGATAAGCTTAAGAGGGTATCGGTACGCATAACCGTTTTTCAAAACTTATGGTTCCTATAAAATGACAAGGCAGCAGTCAAAAATAATAAATGCAAAGATTTACAAAATCTTTAAACCCTGTATCGGTACGCTATAAGTCGTACCGATACTCAAAGGCAATTTGGTTTCCAAGTTTAAAAAGGCATACCAATACGCGCATAGCCGTATCGGTACCCTATAGCCATTAAGCATAAATCAGTTTTATAGTAGTGAAAAACTGTATCGATACGACATAGGTCGTATCATTACTCCTGTACCAAACTGGCTATTTTGAGTACCAAAACACTTAGAAAATATTTGGGGTTTTATTTTTGACGTAGGAAAAGTTTAAGTTCGAATGTCTGTCAATTTAGTGAGTAAATTGAATACTTAAAAAATTATTCCTTTTTACAAAATAGTCCTTGTTACATCAAAATCAAATATAGGTTTAACAATCTCCCCCTTTTTGATATAACAAAACCAAAATAAATTTATAAATCACTCCCCCATTCTTTAAGGCTAAAAGATATTTTGTTTTTGAAAAACCTTTGAAAAAATTTATATCTCATACTTCTCCCCCCTTTCTTTAGATCAAAATCAAAAGGGCATATAAATACAAGTATAAAGCAATATAACTCTAAAGATCATTAAAAAAACACAAATATTATGAATTCAAAGCATAATAAAATTCAAGACATAATATCCAACTTAAACTTAAAAATATTATAAACCAAAGCATAAGTCATAATGTCATCAAATAAAACAAAGGTGCATAAGCTCAAATCCCAATTGATAATAAGATATGATATGGAATGAGATGCAAAGCCTAAGAGTTGTCCTCATCTTCGTCTTCCTCATCCTTATCGCCAAGAGCTTGATCACGCCATTTAGTATGAAAAGTCGTAAGAGTCATGTCCATGGAGGCCACATGATGCTTAATAAAGGTCACTCTAGCATCCATGGAAGCCAAGAAAGTATCAATGGCGTTGAACCTAGTATCCATGGTAGCAAACTTCCCATCAAGGTAAGCCATGAGAGCATCAAGGGAAGGTTGAGCAATCAAAGCAACCAGAGCAACGAGGACATACTCAAATGGATCTACAGGAGCATCACCGGGAAGATCCGTATTGCAAGTTCAAGAGACTTGTCATCAATAGGATCAGTGAGAGGCACTCCAAGGTCAAGAGAATAGTCTATCTCAAGCTTGTGGAACATGAAGCTAAGAGCGGTGCCATAGGTGAAGGAAGTCACGAGGGTGGTATGACGGTTTTGGACTATATGGACCAACTCGACAAATATAATTTGGGCAAGGTTTGGGTGTTTTTCCTCACGAAAGCAATAAAGCCAAAATTCATCCACCATGCGAATGGTAGACCGCATATCATTGGATGGTCAAAACCACCAAGAGATGAGAAAATGAAGAAAATGCTCACGTGCATCGAGAACGGTCACTAAGCCACTATAGATTTGACCAAAAGAATTTTCATCATCTATACCTACATCTTCCATGATACATGTACCACAAGGCAATTCTGAGGACAAGATGGACTTACTTTTCCACTTGGCCCAATAACCCGAGCCAAGTCTAAGCTAATCAAGGACAAGCTGAATTCGACCGTCCAAGTATTCGTGAGCCAAGGATTATAAGTTGCCATGAAGAAAGAAGAATTTCTTGAAGGAAGTCCACACTTAGCATCCTTCAAGAATAATTGGGTCACAAAACTTAACTTGCTGCACCTTTGGAGATGGATATCCATGAGCCTTTAGATGTCCATTAATTAGCCCTTTTTATTGTAATTAGACCCAATACTTGTTACTATAAAAGATTGAGTCAGATTTTTATTTTTAGCCCAAATTAGGATTTACAAGTGTTTTTAGGCCTAGTTAGCTTTTTAAACAGCCCACACATGCCTCCTTTCCCAAGAACCAATTTCTTATCATCTAAACCAGCCCAAATACCCTTAAATTCGTCCAAATAAAGGCCCTATCAACTTTTACTTGCTGCCCAATCAAAACAGCTCTTATCAGCCCATTACTTGATACCCAAGCAAACCAGCCTTCATCAAGTTTACTTGCTGCCCAAGCAACCAGCCCTTATCAGCTTATAACTTGCCTTATCACCCTATCCCTTGCCACACAAGCACAAGGAGTTTAAAGGCTGTTATTTTATTATTATTTTTAATTAGATTAGATTTTCCTTGTTTTAGTAGAAGTTAAATTACTTTGTATATCCTTCACCTACAAAAGGATGAAGCCTCCATCATTGTAAGACATATTTTCTTTGATTTATGAAATATTTAGTAAGTTTGTTTTTGCAAGTGCTGATTACTTGTGCCTTCGAAGTCTTCTTCAACATAAGTTCGACGAGTTCTTGTGAGGGAGATCATCTTCACACTCTTGCTTGCCTAGATAATCGCGTCTAGGAGGGTGGGTTAGAGCTGCTTGAGGTTGCTTGCTTAGATAATTGAGTCTAAGAGGGTGCCGAGGACAAAACAACATCAACAATTCACAAGCCATCTTCATCTTCAACCTTCACACCATCTTCCATAATTCCATAAACAAAGTTGGAATTTTCAGATTTGTTTTACCTATCTTCTTCTTAATCTTTTCTCATCTTTTTATTTATATTCTTATTTCTTATCATCTAATCCTTCATCTCGTCTTTCTTTCTTTAAATTTCCAGCCTTGAATGTGAAAAATTCAAGAAAATCCCTTATCTTTTCTCTTGAATTTTCAGATCTGCCCACACTTCCTTGATTGAGTCTAGAGCTCCTAGTTCTTGCAAAAACTTGATTGAAGGCTTCCAAATCCAAGATTGCGCTACTCTATCATTTGGTATCAGATTTGGGATGATTCTTGGCAAGAATTTTGGCATTTTTGGGAAAAAAACTCAAAAATTAGGGAAAATTCGTCAAAACCAAACGAGTGAATTTTGAGCTGAAACTTTGCAGATCAGATCTACACCATTGGTGGAGTCACCACACAAAATTTCCGAAATTTTGGAGTTCGGGAACACCTCGAACGAAGTGGATAACGTTTCAGCCAAATTAGGGTTTTCCCCCCTTCTTTAACCCTATTTTCGTTATTTTTTTCTTCAATTTTCGTTATTTTCAGTTTATTTACCTTGTAAAAAGATAAAAAAAAGAGAAAAAAAGAAAAAAAGAAAAAAGAAAAGAAAAGAAAGAAAAGTGAAGAAAAGTGAGAAAGCTTATACCTAGCCACCAACCACCATCAAGAATCATCAAGATCACCATCATCAACCACCACAAGCATCACATTGAAGTGGATTCAACATTGGATTTCTTCCTTCAAGTTGTTTCTGGGTTTTGGTGTTATCATCTTTCTCTACTAATTTTTTTTTATTCTTAGTTTCTTAAGTTCCTTTGTTTTGCTTTTTCTTTCTTCTATTACGCAATTTAACACCTTCTCTTTTCTGGTGTGAGTAGGACTAAAAGTTGCATTCCAATCCTTCATTCTTGGAACTATATTCAATTGGTGTCAAGCCTTTCATTGGACTCCTAGTACAATTAGGACTCAGTGTTAGGATTAAACTTTGATTGTAACTTGTTGACTTGTGGCTGGAAGGTCTTTAAAGAGCACGAGATCGGTTTACTTGCCTCGCTAAATATTTATTCCTTGGAGTGTTTAGTGAGATTTCTAGTTTTCTTTTGCTTTTCACCTTTTTAAATCTGAGTGTTTCAGGATGTCAGAAACGAGTAACGACGAAGAACCACATGAAGTGACTCTTCAAGAAGTTTCGAATACTCTCAATAAACTTGAAAGGATTGTAACCTCTTTGGCAGCCAAGCTTGAGCACACCGATACAGTCGTAACCGCAATCACTCAAACTATTGGGAGATTAGAAACCACTGCAATTGCAAGCGATACTGAAGAGCCTAGGCGTCCAAATCTTGTTCCCATTCAGAATAGACGCCAAAACCCCCTGCATGGGCACAATCCTCGCATAGAGCCGAGACGAGCAACAAACACCTTAGCCAAACCAAAAATCACTGTACCACCTTTTCAAGGAAGGTATGGCCCTGATGCTTATTGTGACTGGGAAAATCGAGTTGATCTTCTATTCGAGTATTATCAATGCCCCGAAGAGGATCAAATTCCACTGTTAACTCTCGAATTCACTGCATACGCATCCATTTGGTGGTCCCAATTGGTTCGCAATCGGCGTCTCAATGGAGAAGCCAAGATAACCTCATGGGGAGAACTTAAAGAAGTCATGCGAGAACGATTCGTTCCCCCATTATATCGGCGAGAGATCAAACAAAAGTTACAAAGAATCCGACAAGGCTACAAGACTGTTGATGAGTATCTCAAAGAGATGGAATCATTGATGCAAAGAGCCGATATCCAAGAGGATGAAGAGGATACAATGACTAGGTTTGTTGTCGGACTCAATGACAACATTCTTGAGGTACTTGAACTCAAAACCTACTACACCCTTCAAGAGGCATTCCAATTCGCCATGACAATTGAAAAGCGCATCAAAGATCGACAACGATACCGACAAAAGAATTATCACTATGACAAAGGTATCACTCAACCTTTATCTCATTCTAATTCTTCTAAACCTTTTCTCGACTCAAGTAGACCAAAGCAGAAAATTGAAACATCCAAGTCACTGGACAAAACCAAGACAAAATCCCCCATGTTGGCAGAAAACACACAAACACTCAAACAAACTCGGGAGATTGTATGCTTCAAGTGCAACGGTCATGGACACTATAAAAGAGACTGCCCAAATACAAGACTCTTTCTTATTTGAGAAGATGGGAGCTACTCATCCGAGTCGGACAATGAATTCATCGCAGGTGGTTACTCCAGTGATGAACCTGATCCTAAAAGCTTGGTGATTCAACGTTCACTTAATATCCAAGCAATCGACGATACGGAGATACAAAGAACAAATATTTTCCACACAAGATGTTTGATCAGAGGCAAACTATATTCTATCATCATTGATAGCGGAAGTTGTGCGAATGTGGTGAGCAGCTATCTAGTTGATGCACTCGACCTACCTTGTCAACGCCATCCAAAGCCATATTATCTCCAATGGCTTCATAAAGGGTCAGAATTAAAGGTAAAAAACGTGCCTTAATCACTTTTACTATGGGTAAATATTATGATGACGTTTGGTGTGATGCTATCCCTATGCAAGCATCTCACTTACTTTTAGGACGACCGTGGCAGTATGACCGTGATATGACTCACCATGGTAAGTTAAATAAGTATTCCTTTGTATACCATGGAAAAAGTATACCTTGGCTCCACTCGATCCAAAAGAGGTGTACAAAGATCAAATGCGAATGAAGAAGTTTTGTGAGGAGGTGGGAATAAAAAAAGATGAAAAAGAAAAAAAGAATGAAACAAAAGACAAATACAAAAGAGGCCAGTAGTGATAAAAGCCAAATAAGTATAGGCCCAGGGGTGGTGAGTGATCCTAAATGTGAGAAAAAAAGAGTGTCTCAAAATATTTATGCGAGAGAAAAAGAAGTGAGGCAAGCCCCCTTCCTTAAACAGCCTTGCATCTTCATCCGCTTTAGGGAACAATTTTTTTCTATCACTAACAATAACAAAAGTTTGCCTAGTGTGTTTGTTTCTCTTTTGCAGGACTTCAATGATGTTTTAGGTGATCCACCTGACGGTTTACCACCCTTAAGAGGAATTGAACATCAAATTGACCTAATTCTGGGTTTTTCTATTCCAAATAGACCAGCATATAGATGTAATCTCGACGAAACCAAGGAGTTAGAAAAGCAAGTGGAAGAACTACTCAACAAAGGCTACATTCGTGAGAGTTTAAGCCCTTGTGCTGTTCCAGTACTTTTGGTGCCAAAGAAAGATGGTTCATATAGAATGTGTGTCGATTGTCGGCCGATCAACCGAATAACAATCAAGTATAGGCATCTTATTCCACGATTAGATGACATGCTTGATGAACTCTACGGTGCATGCATCTTCACCAAGATTGATTTGAAGAGTGGTTATCATCAAATTCGAATGAAAGAAGGAGATGAATGGAAAACCGCTTTCAAGAAAAAAGTTCAGTTTATATGAATGGACAGTTATGCCATTTGATTTGACCAATGCCCCTAGCACATTCATGAGATTGATGAACCATGTCCTTCGGGAGTTTAGAAGTAAGTTTGTTGTTGTTTATTGCGATGATATTCTTATCTACTCTTCTTCTTTTGATTTACATATCTTTCAAGTGAGGTCGGTCTTCAAAGTTCTCCGAAGAGAACAATTATATGCTAACATGGAAAAGTGCGTGTTTTGTAGTGAAAGTCTTAGTTTTCTAGGCTTTATAGTAAGTGCACAGGGTATCCATGTTGACAATGAAAAAGTCAAAGCAATTCAAGAATGGCACATGCCATCATCCATAACCGAGGTGAGATCCTTCCATGGCCTAGCAAGCTTCTACCGTCGCTTTGTCAAGGATTTCTCTACCATTGCCGCACCATTGACAGATATCATCAAAAAAACGGTAGGTTTTCATTGGGGTGAGGCACAAGAACAAGCCTTCCAAACACTAAAAGGCATAGGCGCAGTTCTTTTACAGGAAAAACAACCAATCGCTTACTTTAGCGAGAAGTTAAAATGAGCACATTTGAACTACTCAACTTATGATAAAGAGCTCCTTGCATTAGTCCGTGCACTTGAAGTTTGGCAACACTACCTTCTTCCAAAGGAGTTCACCATACACTCCGACCACGAATCATTGAAATGGCTAAACGGCCAAGGTAATTTGAGCAAGAGACATGCTTGGTGGGTGGAGTTTATTGAAACATTCCCTTATGTGATCAAGTACAAAAAAGGTAAGGATAATGTAGTAGCATATGCACTATCTAGAAGGTATACCCTAATTACTCAAATGCATGCTACTATATTGGGATTCGAACATATAAAGCAATTGTATCCTAATGATCCAGATTTCAAGGAAATTTATACTCATTGTTTAAAAGGTGCTTTTAACAAGTTTTATCTTGTAGATGGGTTTCTTTTCCGAATAAACAGGTTGTGTATACCACAAGGCTCCATTAGAGAATTGCTAGTCCATGAATCACACTCCGGAGGCTTAATGGGGCACTTTGGCATCTCCAAAACGTTAGACATGGTAATGGAGCATTTTTTTGGCCACATATGAGGAAAACTATGGAAAAGGTATGCGCATCTTGCATCGTATGTAAACAAGCAAAATCCAAGGTAAGTTCTAACGGTTTATATACACCCCTTCCTATCCCTTCCTTCCCTTGGGTCGATTTATCTATGGACTTTATTCTTGGATTACCTCATACCAAAAAGGGTCGAGATAGTATTTTTGTTGTGGTCGACAGGTTTTCAAAGATGGCTCACTTCATAACATGCCATAAAAGGATGATGCAACACATGTAGCCGATCTCTTCTTTAGAGAAGTAGTACGACTTCATGGAATTCCACGCACCATCGTTTCCGATGGAGATGTAAAGTTCATAAGCCATTTTTGGAAGGTTTTGTGGGGAAAGATAGGTACCAAACTTCTTTATTCTACTACTTGTCACCCACAGACGGATGGACAAACCGAGGTAACAAATCGGATCTTAGGTGCATTACTCAGATCTGTTGTCGGTAAGAACACAAAAACTTGGGAAGAATATCTACCTTTTGTAGAGTTTGCCTACAACCTGATACATGCATGAGCAGGGTTAAATTACTCATATTGGACAAGAAACTGAATTTGTTCGATGCAAACAATAATGGCCAAAACAATGCACGCATAGGAGGTCAAAAACGATGCATCTTGGACAAGAAACTGAATCTGTTTGTGAAGTCTGGAAAGTCAGCTAAATTGCGACGAGTTTCCGGATGAGATCCAGGCATTTGTGGGTTGAGTTGTCTCCTAACAAATTGTCCGTCATTCAGTTAACTTTCCAACGCATCTTGAAACGCGTCAATCGAACATCGGGAACTCAAGATACGTCAAATTTACTGAAGATTGCGCATGCAGAAAACTGGATACGGGATTATTACGGGATTTTTTAAAATTCAGCCCAAAAGCTAACATATAAGGCTTTGGACGAATTAAACTTAGCCCAATATATTTATTTTCATTTAAATTGATGTTTTTAGGGTTTTATATACTTTAGGAACCAGCCACCCAGCCCTTATCAGCTTATCACTTGCCTTATCACCCTATTCCTTGCCACACAAGCACAAGGAGTTTAAAGGCTGTTATTTTATTATTATTTTTAATTAGACTAGGTTTTCCTTGTTTTAGTAGAAGTTAAATTACTTTGTCTATCCTTCACCTATAAAAGGATGAAGCCTCCATCATTGTAAGACAGATTTTCTTTGATTTATGAAATATTTAGTGAGTTTGTTTTTGCAAGTGTTGATTACTTGTGCCTTCGAAGTCTTCTTCAACATAAGTTCGACGAGTTCTTGTGAGGGAGATCATCTTCACACTCTAATTGACTTTACTTAATTGACTTTACTTAATTCAAAATGATTTAATTATTTAGGAATTCTAATAGTGGTAACATTCTAAGCCCTATTTTGGGGTGTTACAATTCTCCCCCTTAAATTAAATTCATCCTCGAATTTACGTGGATTGAACAAGTGAGGATATTGCTTCCTCATGACTTCTTCAGATTCTCAGGTAGCTTCTTCCACCTTATGGTTTCTCCATAATATCTTAACAAGGGGAACAATCTTGTTTCGAAGCTTCCTTACTTCCCGATCAAGAATCTGAATAGGTTCTTCTTCGTAGGACAAATCAAGATTCAATTCAACTTCTTCAGGCTCAAGGATGTGTGAAGGATCAGATCGATACCTTCTAAGCATTGAAACGTGGAAGACATTGTGTTTTCTATCGAACTCTCTAGGAAGAGCTAGTCGATAGGCCATTGGACCAATTCTTTCAATAACTTCAAATGTCCAATGTATCGGGGACCGAGCTTCCTTTTTCTTCCAAATCTAAGCACTTTCTTCCAAGGTGAGACCTTTAGGAAGATTTTGTCTCCAATAGCATACTGGATATCTCTCATTTTCAAGTCAGCATACGCTTTCTGTCTATCGAAAGCTGCCTTCAATCAATCATGAATGTTCTTGATTTGTTCTTCGGTTTCCTGAAGCAATTGAGGTCCTAAAATCTTGTTCTCTCCCAATTCGAACCAGCATAGAGGAGTTCTACATCTTTTACCATATAGAGCTTCAAATAGTGCCATTTGAATAGACCATTGATAGCTATTGTTGTAGGCAAACTCTACAAGAGATAGGGATTTCTCCCAATTCTCCCTGAAATCAATGACACAAGCTCGCAACATATCTTCTAGCACTTGAATGATTCTCTCAGATTGGCCATCCGATTGAGGATGAAAGGCCGTACTAAGATGTACTTTAGCTCCTAGAGCTTTCTGCAGAGAATTCCAGAATTGAGAAGAGAATCGAGGGTCACGATCGGAGATGATTGCTGTAGGTACACTATGTAACCGAATCACTTCACGGATGTACAACTCGGCAAGGGTTTCCAAGCTCATGTTCATAATAACAGGGATAAAGTGAGTAGATTTAGTGAATCTATCAACAATCACCTATACAACATCATTCTTTCTTGGAGTAGAAGGAAGACTAGTGACAAAGTCCATTGTAACTCGATCCCACTTCCACTGGGGAAGTTCAATAGGTTGGAGCAGTCCAGTAGGGACTTGATGCTCGGCTTTGACTCTTTGACAAGTTAAGCACTTGGATACGAAGTCCGTGATTGCAGATTTCATGCCTGGCCACCAGTATAGTGGCTTTAGGTCCTTATACATCTTAACCAATCCAGGGTGGATCGAGAAAGAACTTTGATGTGCTTCTTGCAACATTTCTCGCTTCAATTGTTTGTTATTAGGAACACAGACTCTATCTTTGAAATAGAGGAGTCCATTTGACTTGAGAGGGAGAAGTCAGAGCTAGACTCAGAAGCAAGCTTAGATATGATCTTCTGAAGATCTGGATCAACTTGTTGAAGTTCTTTAATCCTCGAGACTAGATTGGATTGAACTTGAAGTTCAGGCAAGACTTTTTGGACCTTAGATAGTCAGAAATGAGCATTGATAGCCGTAGTAGCTACGAAAGAATTCACATGGTCATTAGAATAATTTTCAATAGATTTCTTGCAATGTAAGGCACTATTCAAATTGTTTCTTGAAGAACAAGGCATTATTTCGAATACTTTCTTACAAGCTAAGAAAGACTCAATTTCAATGGTTATATGTATTTTAGGCCCAATTCTTATTCGAATGGAATTTTACTTTTCAAGAAGTGTTTGAATGGTAACTTGTAGTTTAAGGAAGCTCTAGATTCATTATTCGCAAAACAAGAGAAGGCACGATTCAAATGAATTTAATCAGAATTCTAGATTTAGGAGTTACCCGAGTATGGTCTGCAACTAAGGGCGTCAACAACTACATTTGCTTTCCCTGGATGGTAGTCGATAACCAAGTTGTAATCTTTAAGTAATTTGAGCCATCTCCTTTGCCTCATATTCAAGTCCTTCTGAGTTAGGAGGCATTTGAGACTTTTGTGATCGGTAAATAGATTGCATTTCTCTTCGTATAGATAGTGTCTCCATATCTTGAGAGCAAATGCGATAGCTGCTAGTTCCAGATCGTGTGTTGGATAATTAGACTCATGTGGCTTCAGTTGCCTTGAAGCGTAAGCAATTACTTTCCCATCTTATATCAGGACACAACTGAGTCCTAAATGAGAAGCATCACTGTAAACAGTGAATTCTTTGCCTAATTCTGGTTGGATGAGTACCGGGGCATGAGCCAGAGCTTGCTTAAGTTGATCAAAGCTTCGTTGTTGGTTCTCTAACCAAACAAAAGATGTATCTTTGCGGGTAAGCTTAGTAAGGCTTGCGGCAATGGAGGAAAAGCACTTAACAAACTGAGAAAGCCTCAAACCTCGCTTACATTATTCGGAGGTCTCCAATTTAGAATAGATTGAATCTTGCTTGGATCGACTTTGATTCCTTCAGTCGAGATAACGTGGCCAAGGAAAGAAACTTCTGATAACCAGAATTCACATTTGGAGAACTTGGCATATAATTGATGTTCTCGAAGTCTTTGCAAGACAATTCGGAGGTGTTCAGCATGTTCTTCCTTATTTCGAGAGTACACCAAGATGTCATCGATGAAGACAACTACGAATTTGTTGAGATAGGGCTTGAATACCCGATTCATGAGATCCATAAAAGCAGCTGGTGCATTCGTTAAACCGAATGGCATTATGAGGAATTCGAAGTGGTCATATCGAGTACGAACGACTGTCTTGGGCATGTACTTTCATTTGATAGTACCCCGATCGAAGGTCGATCTTAGAGAATATGGAAGCATCCCTAAGTTGATCGAAAAGATCTTCAATTCTGGGCAGGGGATACCGGTTCTTGATAGTGATCTTGTTTAGCTGATGATAGTCAATACAAAGCCGCATAGTCCCGTCTTTCTTCTTTACGAATAGGACTGGAGCACCCAATGGAGAAGTGCTAGGCCGTATGAAGCCTTTATCTTGCAAGTCCTGAAGTTGCTTATTTAATTCTTTCAACTCGATAAGTGCCATTCTATAGGGTGTAATGGACACCAGAGCTGTTCCAGGCTGAACTTCAATCCCAAACTCTACTTCTATGGTCGGAGGGACACTAGGGAGTTCCTCGAGAAAAATATCAATGAATTCAGAAACAACAGGCATGCTAGGCAAACTGAATTCAATTTCATCTTGGAGAATCATATTAGCAAAAATTGAGGTTGGTTTCTTGTCTATTAAGAGAATGGATTCTTTCTCTAAACCCTAGAGATATAGTCTCCAATTTTGGAAATCTACCCAGGCCTCGTGTTTACTTAACCAATCTAACCCCAATATCAAGTCAAATTCACAAAATGGCAAGACATAAAGATGAATAGGAAATGGGACATTTTGAATGGTCAAGGGAGCTTGCTTGTGGCACAAGTTAATGGTGTTTTTCCCCCTAATGGATTCGAAACTACAAGATTTGATTCAATAATTTTGGGTTTTAATTTTAACTTGTTGATCAAGGCAGAACAAACAAATGAATGAGTAGACCCCGAATCAATTAAAGCATATACATGACTGGAATTTAACTCAACGGTACATGTGATAACATCGAGAGCTTTTTCATCAAATTTACCACAAATGTAGTATATACGAGCAGGGGCTCGAGATTCCTGGTGAGTTGGAGCATTCGAATAGGGGCCCTTTTGTTTCCCCTGATTCCCGGACTGAGATTGTCTGGGTGCTATGTTTCAGTTAGGAGGAGCTGAGCTAGCAATTGCAGAAGCTCGATTCGAAGCCTTGTTGGGATTTTGGGGACAATCCAGGATATAGTGATCAGAGGCTCCACATGAGTAGCATAGATTCTGTTGAGCTCTGCACCGGCCAATATGATGTTTCTAGCAGAACTTGCAAAGAGGGTATTGATTAGCTTTAGTCTGATTCCTCGTACTATCAACAGAAACAACAGGGGCTGAAGTCTTTATAACCGTTTAAGGTTTTGGAATGTAACTACTCTTCTAATTAGGGGTACAACTCGAAGAGTGTCCCTTGGAATGTTTGGACTTTTTTGATTGCCATTTTGGCTTGTCATCGTTCATGGGTTGTTTGTCCTTCTAGGAGTGTCCGCTCTTGTGTCTTTCTGAGGCTTTCATCTTCGCCTCAGTAGCAATGGCCCGGTTTACCAATTTTGGAAGTCGGTAATACCCAGAGCAGTGAATATAGGGCTTAATTCATCATTTAACCTATTGATGAACATTGGACACTTGTCGACCTCAGTTTTGATATATTCGGACGCATACTTGCAATACTTGCAAAAGTCTCTCACGTATTGCTCGATAGGTCGGCCATCTTGTTTAAGATACAAGAATCGCTTTCGGCGCTCGGCCAGATATTGTTTGCTGATATATTTCTTCCTAAACTCATCGAGGAAGAACTTCCAAGTGATAGACTCTGCAGGAGCAGTCAGGGTAGTGGTTTCCTACCAGCTCAGTGCTTCGTCTGCCAACAAAACAATGGCACACTCGAGTTTATGCTCGTTAGGACATGGCAGTCGTTTAGTCAGAATGCGAGTAGTGGCCTCTAATACGATGGCTTGGAAGCAAAATGCTCTGGTACCAAATGATAGAGTATGCTTTGGCACGTGGTGACCTTCAATTTGATGGCTTGGAAGCAAACCTAGGGCTTTAGATTCGAACAAGGAAGTTATGCGCAAATCTGAAAATTTAAGAGAAACTAGTTGGGGGTTTCTTGAAAATTTCAGATTTAATGATGGAAATTCAAGAAACGAAGATAAGAGGGAAGATAAGATGATGATTAATAAGAATAAAAACAAAAGATTGAAAAAGACTAAGATAAGGAGATACGTAAAACAAATCTGAAAATTCCAGCTTTGTTTATGGAATTATGGAAGATGGTGTGAAGGTTGAAGATGGCTTTGTAAATTATTGATGTTGTTTTGTCCTCGGCACCCTCTTAGACGCAATTATCTAAGCAAGCAACCTCAAGCGGCTCTAACCCACCCTCCTAGATGCAATTACCTAGGCAAGCAAGAGTGTGAAGATGATCTCCCTCAGAAGAACTCGATGTTCTTATGTTGAAGATGGCTTCTAGACAAGTTTATCGAACACTTGCAAACTCAAAGAATACTAAAATCTCCAAAGAGAACTTTTTATTAATCAATGAAATCTGAATTACAATGTGGGTGAAGCCTCCTTTATACAGGCCATGGAAAAGTTTTAATCCTACTAAACTTAGGAATTAAATACAATAAATAAATGCTAAAATCTAGTCTCCTAATTAGATAAGTAACTTCTAATAATAAATAAATGCTAAAAATAAAATCCTAGTCAAATAAATCTGATCCTAATAGATATTGCAGAATCTTATATTGATTTAAATTACAATTAATCAAATAAAATCTTGAAAATTCGTAATTATCCAAAAATCCCGTATTAATCCCGTATAGGAATTTCTACATGCGCTGTCTTCGCTAAAATAGACGTATCTTGAGATCCAGATGTTCGATTGAGGCGTTTCAAGTTGCGTTGGAAAGATAATTTGTAGCCGGACAAGTTTTAAGAAGACATGTTGACCCATAAATGCCTGGATCCCATCCAAAAATTCGTCGCAAGTTAGCTGACTTTCCAGACTTCACAAACAGTTTCAGTTTCTTGTCCAAGATGCATCCTCCTATGCGTGCATTGTTTTGGCCATTATTTTTTGCATCGAACAAATTCAGCTTCTTGTCCAATATGAGTAATTTAACCCCGCTCATGCATGTATCATCTAACCAGTACTCAGCTACTTCAGGATTAGCCTCATCGGTGCCAGCGAAGGAGCAAGAGGTGGAATCAGATGTTCTCTTTTTAGTGTGGATACGAGATGATCAAACATCCCTTTCATGCTTAACAAGCACTCTTATTGTATAGAATTTACAGCCGGGGCTTCCTGTTGAGCGGCGGCCTGAGCTCGAGGTTGAGCTTGTTGTTAAGGAGGATTCTGTTCCATCCTCACGCTGTCTCCTTCATTCGAGGTGCCTACGAGACTTTTGTTATCCTGACCAAGTCTTGTTTCGGACATTCTAGTTCAATCAGAATAATACGAGTTTTAGTTTTCACATTTAAGCAACAATACAAGCTTATATCAAGTCTCCTAGGTGGCACAATATCCTATATGATGCAAGTGAGCTTATTTCAGTCCTAGAAGCGACTAAAAAGCTCTGATACCAATAAATGTAACACCCTATCCCCGGTTTAGCCGTAATCTGGTTCAAGAGAGTTACCAAAGCAAAAATAAAGCAAAATGAGGTTACTTGTCAAACAAGTAACCTCGATATACATGACTTGCAATGCAAGTAACCTAAACACAGCCATACAAGACATACAAGAAATCCACAATAATTAAAACAAACACACTTAGCATGCTAATTTAGGTACTAATTTGTTTAATTTCATACTTATATTCTAAGTTACCACTAACATATTTCAATTTACCATTCCATTCAATAAACATACATCATTCAAACAACAATAACAAGTGTGGCATACTTCACAATAGGTTACTATTAGACATGATTCAACTTTCATTCTTATTACAAGATCATGTACCCTATTCGAATGATACAAGGTGGACACTAAACACATTTCAATTAGCTTACTTGCATCCCAAGATACTACTTATTTAACCAATTAACATGATCAATACAAGGCATCCAACTTACATTCTTATTACATATTCATACACCCTATTCAAATAGCTAGGTGTTCACTTAGTACATTTCATTAGTTTCTTTTCAATCAAGTCATACTATTTCATGGCATACTTGTCTAGTACATTTTTAATGCATGCTTGAACATACCTTAGTTCCAATCCAAGCAATGCCGAATCATACCAATAGCCACAATAATGAATGCATGATCATACAACACTGGTCTATTGTTCGAATGAAACAAGGATTCAACAATCATTGTATAATTTTCACAATTTGCGCAGCATCTACTTATATATATACATATCAACATAGTTCATATACATAGCTTAAGTCATCAAAGTTGTATACATGATAGGCCCAACAAAACATTACATATACTAGTCTTAAACACACAACAAAATGCATGATCAAGGCTACCTATTACAAGTTCTAGTGCCACCAAACTAGGAGTATACAAAGAGTATGAAATCATACTTTCAAGCTTGCTTCAAACGTTGCTTCGAGATCAAGATATCCTCTTGAAAGTGTCTTTAATCTGTTATGGGAAGAATGAAGAGTAGAGTGGTAAGTACAAGTTATGTACTTAGTGAGGTAACACTAAGTCTAGCCAATTTCCAAGCATACATATCCAAGTTTACATGTATTTCGAAGCATCAAGATCATTACTACATGACATGTTCTATTCGAATGAATAGGGTAAACATTGGCAAACTTCACATATCACACTTTCAACATTGTAACATCCATCATATATCCATAACATACTATTCGAATATCTTGCTTAGAAGACAAGTAACCATATACACTAAGTACCAAATATGCATTTCTACACAACAAGCATCAATCATGCATAACTTTCATGTGAAGTACTAATTATACAATCATTCATGCTTGATCTTCCAAGGCAAGGATGTTCATTCAAGAAACTTACAAAACAAGCAATGTCCACATCACACATCCAAGGCAACAATGTTCATTTCAAGTTTTACTTCATCTTATAACACCCTTGGTATTTAGTTCAACAGATAATCAAATCTTCAACAAAATGCACCGAAGTGCCAAAATGCACCGTCGTGCCAATATGCACCGTAGTGCCAATATGAGCTAAAGAGTCTAAGGCATGCCCTCTTATCTATCCAAACTAGCTACCAAGGTTGTTTATTATCAATTTCATTCAAGCTTTATACAATTCATTATTCAATACAAAATTTTGCCATTCAAAGGCCAAGCCCTTAGGCTTATGGAGTCTTAACTCCAAGAAAAATCTATCCATGCCATTCGAATGGCATGAATACAAAGTGGTACCATTGTTCATTTCATTTCAACCAGCCATGTATATCAATCACAAACACATGCATATGTATGCAATGTGTGTACCTTATTCTCCAAGCGAGCATGCCATTTCTTACCTTTTGGCATAAGTAATGTAACATGTCAAGCATTTTATTTCATTTGCTTAACATTCAAGTAAACAAATAGATCATGGCATCAAACAAGTTGTCATACATGTCATTCTTCCTTAATTAGCCAAATATGTATTAGGTCATGTTACATGGCAAAGACATTGAATTAAGACAATAACAAGGTTGGTTAGGACCTAAGTCCCAACCCTAAGGATAGTTACACTCACAGTACTCCTAGCTAATCAATTGTCTTGTATCCAAATCCCTTTGCCTCTTTCTTTGGGATGTCCACTCTTATCTTCCTCTTCCACAACTTGCTGCCCTTGGTCTAGCAAGCATAACACATACAATTCATCAAAACAAGCACATAATGTCATACATGTATAGTAGCAATGTTACCATATTTGTACCTAACGTTTACCTACTATTTTTATGCTTTATTTTAAGCATTTCTTACTAGTTCCTCTAAATTGTTATTACCTCATTTTAGGACATAATTGGACAGATTGCAATGTCCCAAAACTGTTTTGGAAATAGTTTGCTTGTAGGTGTAAAAACAGTCCCAAACTGCCCAGGACATTGTTGCCTGGCAGTTTGCACACTGTCCCTTAAAATGGTCATATCTCTTAATCCGTACGTCGGAATTTAGATTCCTATACACCGTTGGAAAGCTAACAGAATTGTATTTAAGATCATATAAGACTTGCATTTTATTTCTTAGCCAATTAATACAGTTTATTGTGCAAAGACTGGGCATTTACACAACCTGGACGTTTGCACTATCCAGCTATTTCTAATTACAGTTTCCAGCATAGGACCCAGTTTTCAGTTTTGTTTTCACCTAATGAAAGTAGACATACTAAGGATCATTTCAATAAAATTTTAGCCTTGAATTTGATCTATACAAATTTTGGTGAATTTTCAAAGTTATTGTCCAAAATAGAGCAATTTTGGACAGATTGCACCGATTCACATTTTAATTCCTTAAATTCATTTTAAGCAATGTTTTGGCCCTAGAATTCATTTCATATGAAATCCTAAACATGTTTAGCCAATTTTAATTCATTTTTCAAGGCATCCAAAATAGAGTAAGTTGGTTAAATTGCTTAATTTTGCATGTTTACACAATATGTTCTTACTAAAACAGTTTCTAAGCTATATGACTATGTTCATATTTTTATCTTTCTTTTCCAGCATTGGTTACTAACAATTTAACTTGTTTAACACCTTAATTACATTATCTAATCATGATCATGTTCAATTCGTTAATTCCATAGCTCAATTACATGTTCTAACAATTCAATTCTTACAACATCTTATTTCAATTTTCCAGCAACCTAGCTTTGTTACACTATCACATACACATAATTTCCAGCATATTACCTAGTGTTCATTCTCCAAATTTGCATGATTCTGCAACAATTTAATCATCTAACCACATATTCAATAGTTAATTTCATCTACAATCATCAAAACAGTCCAAGTCAAAGTATAGTTGCCTATTCGATTGAACAAGAGTAAAGTCATACTTACTTTGCTTCTAGCTTTAATTTCCTTACAAAATCCTATACATGCAAGCTTAATTTCCCTTCATCAATGGATGATCTCTCAAACTCTATTTCTCCCTAATTTCTCTTCAATTTTCGGCTAGCTAAGGAGAATGAAGAAGATGACAACATCTAATCCAAGTTATTGGATTTATGAAATGTCTAAAATGGCCTTTTAATTAATCATTATCTTAACTTAATCAAGGACATTAGAGGAAACAAGGAATTTAGCATGCAATCATCATCTTTCTCCTTTAATTCAATGTAGTCACTTTAAATTGATCACTTATTTCATTCATTCTTCTATTAAAGTCCTTTAATTTGGCATTCAAATTTGTTGATTATTCAATTCAACCTTAATTGACTTTACTTAGTTCAAAATGATTTAACTATTTAGGAATTCTAAATAGTGGTAACATTCTAAGCCCTATATTTTGGGGTGTTACATTATAATTATTAGTGATCAATTTGTAATCTTTTAAAGCTGTTTCTCAAGCCTTTTAATAGAATTAACCGACACCGTATCGATACGCTATGTTAAATTTTACACTTTCCAGGTTCAAGGTTAACGACCCCGTACCGATACGTCTATGTCCGTATCGATACACTTTGACTTGGGTTGACTCGTTTCGGTACGCTTGAGGTCATACCGATGCAATTATTTTTCCAAACCTTACTGTCAAGGTCCGTTTCGGTACACTCCCTAGTGTATCGATACTCCCTACTTCATCAAGTCCAATTATGTAAGGCCTTATCAATACAGCTAGCCTCGTATCGATACGCCTGTCTTGTAATGACAAATTTTATCTACTGCTTACCTAATTTAACCCCTCAATGTTGTCCAATCATTACCAAATTTTACCAGCAAGCCTAAAATCCATTAATCTGCTGTCATACAAATTTTATAGCATTTCAAATCTGTTTACCTAGTTTTCACTTTAGGTTCTTTTTAACAAACTAAACATTCCCAAAACATACCATTTCATGCATTCAACACTAAGTCATTATAGGACTTTTACACAACCATCAAAATGCTCATACAAAACATGTTTAGACCATATGCTACTCTACTAGGAGTTTAAAGCAAGAATATTCATACATATAGCTTACGAAGAGGTGACTTGCAACGAAAGCACACGATCGGAAGCCAAAATTCTTTCAAGGTCCTGAAAATGCATGAGACACACATGTTAGGCTTACATAACCTAGTGAGGTAGTTATAACAAGATTAACTAATAACTAGTGTCGAGAATGGCATATGGTCAATTGGGTAACATATGCATGATTTGAAACATATAATCTCATGCTAATCCACAAATCATACAAGTTCATAATCATCAAGTTATACTTCATAAGTATACATTATTTCTTGAATTGGTACCATTAGATACACGGATTCTCCTTTACGCCATTCATATCAGAAAATAGGCTATAGCCTTGAGCCGTAGTTCTAGAGAGAATCCCTTACACAAACCATCCTTATTTCTCCCACATATAGGCCATAGCCCCGGACCGTAATCCACCCTTACTTATACGAGCTCAATAATCCTATGGCATGCCAATTGTATCCAATGTCCACATTTACACAAAATCACATATTCCATGTTTATCGGGCCGTAACATATCAAATATCAAAATTTAGCCTTAGCTCTACATGTCTAACATATCAAGCATGTCATATCCAAGCTCACACATATCAAAGCAATACAAGACACTTACCGAAATCACCAATTGAATCCAACATAGTTGCTCTACATGAGCCCTTAATCAAATGCAAACATATACACCAAATAATGCAACGGGATGGCACCGAGCCTATCCCTTGACACAACTACACTCACCTTAGATTACGAAGGCTTTTAGGATTCTCGAATATTGATTCCTTTGTTCCTAACTTGATTGGGGATGGTGGATTGTTTTCCTCCTTGTTTTGGGCTAGGAAAAACATATAGAATCATCAAACAATAGAACAATCAAGTTTTCAAGAATAGCTTAGGATTTCAATTTGAAATTAAGCTCTAATTGTTTATGGAATCCAACAACCGAAATGGGGCTTTTCCTTACCCGATGGATAGCTTTGATATGGTGCCTTTAGATTGAAGAGGAGATGACCTTAAGGTGACTAGAGAGAGAGGTGTAAGCTTGAGCTTGAGGTAGGGGATGAAAATGAAGGTGTTAGCTTGTTTTGGTAGCTAAGGGTAAGTTTGATTTGTTGGGGATGTAAGGTAGGAAAAGTGAAAGCTTCTCTTGTTCTATTTATTTAAAAAGGGTTATGACCTTAATCATTTCCTACCTTCATGTTATCCAATAGAAACCTTTCATCCCATGAAGGGTTTTCTAAGTCTAAGGTTAGCAACTCCCTAAATTGGCTTATGACCTCATTTGGTCATGAGTTTTGATGGTTTTCACGTGATATTAGGCAAACATAGGGGTGACTCACCACCTTACATCATCTCCCTGCAAAATGACATCAAATTTGCTCAAAATATGGGACCCGTATCGATACAGTACCTAGCTGTATCCATACACCCTTGCCAAAATAGGTAAGGCAGTTAATACCATTAGGTTTGTATCGAAACAACTCTGGTTGTATCGAAATGCCTGGCTTAACCGTATCGATACACGTGGGACTGTATCGATACGCCTAGCCCAAAATCAGTCTTTTTCTTTTGGATTCCTTACAAAATGGTCCCATAACTTTTATTGATTCAAAATTGGGTACAAAGAGTTGGAAATTTACATTACGTAGTACAAAATTTCTGGTCACCAGATCCTAATTCCCACTAGGTCAGTTTTCGGGGTGTGACAACTCTCCCCCTTAAGAAATTTCATCCTTGAATTTTCACATTACGCAAAAAGATGAGGATACTGCTTCTACATGGTCTCTTCGGGCTCCCATGTTGCCTCTTCAACAGAATGGCTTTTCTAGAGGACTTTTACTAAGGGCACGAACTTATTACGAAGTCATTTAACTTCTCGTGCAAGGATTTGAACTGGTTCTTCTTCGTATGTCAGATTGGATTGGATCTCTACAGATTATAGTTTAATCACATGGGAAGGATATGACCGGTATTTACGTAGCATAGATATATGGAAGACATTATGAATATGACTTAACTCCTTAGGGAGAGCTAATCAGTAGGCAACATGTCCAATTCTTTCGATCACCTTGAATGGACCAATGAAACGAGGACTTAGCTTCCCCTTTTTGCCAAAACGAAGGATCTTCTTCCATGGAAATACTTTAAGGAATTCTTTTTCGCCTACCTCCTATTGAATGTCTCTTCTTTTCAGGTTAGCATAGGACTTGTGTCGGTCGAAGGCAGTCTTGAGCTGATCACAGATTATGATTGTCCTTTCTTCAGTCTCTCAAAGTAAGTTAGGACCTAGCATCTTGCTTTCACCGAGTTCGGCCCAACAAAGAGGGGTTCTACATATTCTTCCGTAGAGAGCTTCATACGGAGCCATTTGGATTGAAGCCTGATAGCTGTTGTTATAAGAAAACTCGATCAAGGGTAAGGATTTCTCCCATGTATTCCCGAAGTCTATGACACAAGCTCAGAGCATATCTTTGAGAATCTGAATAACTCTTTCAAATTGGCCATCGGTCTGAGGATGGAAAGCAGTGCTTAGGTTCACTTTAGTTCCCAAAGCCTCGTGTAAGGTCCTCAAAAACCGAGCTACAAATTGTGGGTAACGATCGGAGATGATGGATACAAGGACTCCATGCAGAAAAATGACTGCACAAATGTACAGTTCTACGAGCTTAGGCAGATTGAAATCCATTCTCACTGGAAGGAAATGAGCTGGCTTGGTGAATTGATCCATAATGACCCAGATAGCATCATTTTTCTTCAGTGTTATTGGTAGACCACTTACGAAATCCATCATGATACGCTCCCATTTCCACTGTAGAAGCTCGATAGGTTGTAGAAGACCAGTTGGTACCTTGTGCTTGGCTTTGACTCGTTGGCAAGTCAAGCATCTAGCCATAAAGTCTGTGATTTTGTTTTTCATACCCGACCACCAGTACAATTCTTTCAAGTCTTTGTACATTTTAATAGCTCCCAGATGAACAGAGAAATGGTTGGAATGAGCTTCACTCAAGATTTGATTCTGAAGATCATCATCATCGGGCACACAGATGTAGTTACAAAAACACAATAGGCCTTCGGAATTCATGGCAAAGTTAGGATCTGAGTCATCCTTAACCTTGGAATGACAAGTTGCAACTCCTCACCAGTTTCTTGAAGCGCCTTGATTCGAGATACAATGGTTGAATGGAATCTTAGTTCGGCTAACAATTTGCCATGCTTCTTGAGTCGAAAGTGGGTATTCAAGCATTTCAGTGAAGGGGTAGGCTTTTGGCTAAGAGCGTCAGCCACAACATTAACTTTACCGGGATGATAGTCAACAACTAGGTCATAATCTTTCAACAGTTCCATCCACCGGTGTTGACGGAGATTCAACTCATTTCGAGTCAGGAGATATTTCATGCTTTTGTGATCAGTGTACAAGTAACACTCTCACCATATAAATAGTGTCGCCAAATTTTCAGTGCAAACACAACTGCATGTAATAACAAATCATGAGTCAGATAGTTTAAATCGTGTGGTTTGAGTTGTCGGGAAGCATAAGCTATCACTTTGCCTTCTTGCATTAGGGCACAACCTAATCCCAAGTGGGATACATCACTATATACGGTGAAGTCTTTGTCCGGCTCAGGTTGCACCAAGACAAGGGCATGAGTAAGGACTTGCTTGAGCTGATCGAAACTTCTTTGTTGATCTACAGTCCATACAAAATAAGTGTCTTTGTAGAGGAGCTTCGTCAAAGGTGCAACAATCAAAGAGAATCCCTTAACAAATCTACGATAGTAGCCTACAAGGCCTAGAAAGCTACGAACTTCTCCCACATTCTTTGGAGGCATCCAGTCAAGGATGGCTTGGATCTTCTTTGGGTCAACTTGGATTCCCACAGAAGAGATCACATGGCCAAGAAAAGATACTTCAGATAGCCAGAACTCATATTTACCAAATTTGGCATACAACTGTTTCTCTCGATGGGTCTGAAGCACAATCCAGAGATGTTCCTCGTGGGAAGTAGAGCCTTTGGAATAGATTAGAATATCGTCTATAAAGACAACCACAAACTTGTCAAGATAGGGCCAGAACACACGGTTCATTAGATACATAAAGGTTGCAGGTGCATTTGTGAGCCTAAAAGGCATCACCAGCAATTTATAATGATCATATCTGGTTCGGAAAGCTATCTTTGGGACATCGGACTCTTTTACCAACATTTGATAGTATCCGAAACAGAGATCTATCTTAGAGAAGATGGAAGCATCCTTCAACTGATCAAAGAGGTCATCAATCCTCGGAAGTGGATACTTATATTTGATTGTGACTTTATTTAACTGGCGATAGTCAATGCACAATGCATCAATCCATCTTTCTTCTTAACGAATAACATTAGTGCTCCCAGGGCGAGGAACTCGGTTGGATTTGGGCCTTTATTTCTTTTAATTTCACCTGGCTATTCTATACGGGGTAATAGAGACTAGAGTAGTCCCAGGCTACACTTCTATCCTAAATTCCACTTCTCAGGTGGGAGGGAGTCCTAAAAGTTCATCGGGAAACACATCGAAGAACTCTCTCACAACTGGTACATCTTCGAGCTTTGAGTCTCCTTTATATTCCATGGCATACATAAGGCTCTTTTTAGACTCGGGCTCAGATTTCACGAAGGTTATGCTCTCCCTACTGAACCCACGAAGGTATAGCTTCTTCCTTGAACAATCCACCCAGGCTTGGTGTTCAACTAGCAAATCAAGGCCTAGAATGAGATAGAACTCTTCGAATGGCAAGGCCATCAAATTGGCAGGAAACAAGATCCCTTGGATCCTCAGAGGGCATGATTTACAAATCCATCAGATGATCACATTATCTCCTAACGGATTAGAGAAAATAATCTCAGAGGTAACCAATTCCGATTCTAAGGCATACTTCTCAATTAAAGGTTCACTAATGAAAGAGTGTGTAGAGCCTGGATTTATCAATGCATAAACATAATCAAAGTATAACTCCACCATACCTGCAATCACATCAGGGTCATCCTCTTGTTCACGACCTCAGACATGATACATTTGAGCAGAGGTTTTTGGATCACGACCAACTGCAGGAGTGTTGGTGTTGTAAGGCTTCCCTGTAGATCCAGATGGCATCAGCTTCGCTCTTCTCCCCTTGTTAGGATTGTTCTGAGAAGTTACAAATGCAGGAGCATGTGGATTTTGCGGACATTGTCGGATAAAGTGGCCAGACTCTCCATAGAGGTAGCATGAGCCAAACTGCCTATGGCACTGCCCTGGGTGCCTCTTTTGGTAGAAGTTACATAGAGGGATCTGGGAACCCTTTGCCGAACTGCCAGTGATGTCCACTAAAGCTGTACGTGTGACAGGTGTTCTTGCAGACTGGAGCTGAGGCACGTAACTAGATTGTGGCATTTGCTGAAAGGTAGCAGACTTTTGATCCCAATGCGCATGCCTTTCTTTTGAGACACATGAGGCTTAAAGTCATCACGAAATCTTTTATCGGATCGGGCTTGGTTCCCTTTCCTTTTTTTAGAAGCCTTCTAGGAGGCTTCAACAGTGATGGCTCGGTTGACTAATGTCTGGAAGTGTTCCAACTCCAGAACAGTGAAAAAAGGTCACAGTTCATCACAAAGGCCATTAACAAACATTCTGCATTTCTCCTTCTCCGTGCGAATGATTTCTGCACCGTATCTTGCATACTTGCAAAATTCTTGGATGTACTGCTCCACTGATTCTCCTCCTTGCTTTAGGTGGAGGAATCTCTTGCGCTTCTCAGTGATGTAGTGATCACTTACGTACTTTTTGTGAAACTCCTAGAGAAAGAAGTCCCAAGTAATTAAATGTTCAAGCACCGTAAGTGTCACCATATCCCACCAACTCTGGGCTTCTTCAGCTACCAGGCTAGGGCACACTCTAGCTTATGCTCTTCAGGGCACTTCATTTGTTATTCAGCATGTTCAAGGTATTCTTCAGCCAGAACTCTACGATTTTAGGGTTATCCAGATCCTGGCCAGTGAATGTATAGACTGGGTATTGTTTGAGCTTATCAATTGGAGCTCGGGACACAGGCTGAGAAGCTTCAGTAGGCTGAGGAAGTGGTTCCTGTCGGAGGGACACCACAACTTGCTTAATCATATCCACCATCGACAAAGATACTCTTACTGAGCCGGAGGCATCAGAGGTGGATGAGGCAGGTCATTCTGTCCCACTCGTTCGACCTTAGTTCTGGCCTCAAATTATCCCTCTAAGTAGAAGAGGAGTCGGGATTGAGTTTGTTTATAGCACGCCTATCAGTAGATGCTGACATTTTCAAATCTATTCAGCAAGAAGAATTGAATCGTGTAAGCTCCAAGTCACAGATAAAGTATACAAATAACTCCTATGTGGCATATGCAGACACGGACTCCTAACGGACGCCTGTTTAGTCCTAGAATCGACTAAACCTAGGCTTTGATACCATAACTGTAACACCCCCTTCCCGGTCTGGTAGAGAACCGGGTTAGAAAGTGTTATTGGAAGATGGAACCGGAGATCGAAATCAGAATTGGGGTTAGATTTAAACTCTCCAAACTAGAAGGGACAAAATTGCAAACATTACAAATTAGCGACCCTAATCCGAATTCTTTATTACCAACTTGTAATTAAACTCATCAATTATTAACCTGTGCAGTTTCGTTGTTATCGAATATTTTTAACCTATCCATTTGAACCATATAATTATTAGTGATCAATTTGTAATCTTTTAAAACTGTTTCTCAAGCCTTTTAATGGAATTAACCGACACCGTACCGATACACTTTAGGTCGTATTGATATGCTATGTTAAATTTTACACTTTCCAGGTTCAAGGTCAACGACCCCGTATCGATACGTCTATGCCCGTATCAATACACTTTGACTTGGGTTGACTCGATTCGGTACGTCTGAGGTCGTATCGATGCAATTATTTTTCCAGACCTTACTCTCAAGGTCCGTTTCGGTACACTCCCTAGTATATCAATACTCCCTGCTTCATCAAGTCCAATTATGTAAGGCCGTACCGATACAGCTAGCCTCGTATCGATACACCTGTCTTGTAATGACAGGTTTTATCTGGTTTTTACCTAATTTAACCCCTCAAATGTTGTCCAATCATTACCAAATTTTACAAGCAAGCCTAAAATCCATTAATCTACTATCATACCAAATTTTATAGCATTTCAAATCCGTTTACCTAGTTTTCACTTTAGGCTCATTTTAGGTTCTTTTTAACAAACTAAGCATTCCCGAAACATACCGTTTCATGCATTCAACACTAAGTCATTATAGGATTTTTACACAACCATCAAAATGCTCAAACAAAACATGTTTAGACCATATGCCACTCTACTAGGAGTTTAAATCAAGGATATGCATACATATGGCTTACGAAGAGGTGACTTGCAACGGAATCGGAAGCCAAAATTCTTTCAAGGTCCTAAAAATGCATGAGACACACATGTTAGGCTTACATAGCCTAGTGAGGTAGTTATAACAAGAGTAAATAATAACTAGTGTCGAGAATGGCATAGTGATCAATTGGGTAACATATGCATGATTTGAAACATATAATCTCATGCTAATCCACAAATCATACAAGTTCATAATCATCAAGTTATACTTCATAAGCATACATTATTTCTTGAATTGGTACCATTGGATACACGGATTCCCCTTTACACCATTCATATCGAAAAATAGGCTATAGCCTTGAGTCGTAGCTCTAGAGAGAATCCCTTACACAAACCATCATTATTTCCCCCACATATAGGCCGTAGCCCCGGACCGTAGTCCACCCTTACTTATACGAGCTCAATAATCCTATGGCATGCCAATTGTATCCAATGTCCATATTTACACAAAATCACATATTCTATGTTTATCGGATCATAACATATCAAATATCAAAATCGAGCCTTAGCTCCACATGTCACATGTCTAACATATCAAGCATGTCATATCTAAGCTTACACATATCAAAGCAATACAAGACACTTACCGAAATCACCAATCGAATCCAACATAGTTGCTCTACATGAGCCCTTAATCAAATGCAAACATATACACCAAATAATACAACAGGATGGCACCGAGCTTATCCCTTGACACAACTACACTCACCTTAGAATATGAAGGCTTTTAGGATTCTTAAATATTGATTCCTTTGTTCCTAGCTTGATTGGGGACGGTGGATTGCTTTCCTCCTTGTTTTGGGCTAGGAAAAACATATAGAATCATCAAACAATAGAACAATCAAGGTTTCAAGAATAGCTTAGAATTTCAATTCAAAATTAAGCTCTAATTGTTTATGGAATCCAACAACCGAAATGAGGCTTTTCCTTACCCGATGGATAGCTTTGATATGATGCCTTTATATTGAAGAGGAGATGAGCTTAAGGTGACTAGAGAGAGAGGTGTAAGCTTGAGCTTGAGGTAGGGGATGAAAATGGAGGTGTTAGCTTGTTTTGGTAGCTAAGGGTAAGTTTGATTTGCCGGGGATGTAAGGTAGGAAAAGTGAAAGCTTCTCTTGTTCTATTCATTTAAAAAGGGCTATGACCTTAATCATTTCCTACCTACATGTTAGCCAATAGAAACCTTTCCTCCCATGAAGGGTTTTCTAAGTCCAAGGTTAACAACTCCCTAAGTTGGCTTATGACCTCATTTGGTCATGAGTTCTGATGGTTTTCACATGATATTAGGCAAACATAGGGGTGACTCACCACCTTACATCATCTCCCTACAAAACGACATCAAATCTGCTCAAAACAGGGGACCCGTATCGATACACTACCTAGCTGTATCCATACACCCTTGCCAAAATAGGTAAGGCAATTAATACGTTAGGTCTATATCGAAACAACACTTGCTGTATCGAAATGCCTGGCTTAACCGTATTAATACACGTGGGACTGTATCGATACGCCTAGCCCAAAATTAGCCTTTTTGTTTTGGATTCCTTAAAAAATGGTCCCATAACTTTCATTGATTCAAAATTGGGTACAAAGAGTTGGAATTACATAGTACAAAATTTTAGGTCACTGGAGCCTAATTCTGACTAGGCTGATCTTCGGGGTGTGACACAGATAAAGAAAAAAGAGTGGATCTCTTGGCAATTGCGATCTACGGTTTGGTCATCTTCCCAAGGGTCCTAGGGAACATTGATGTAGCATTGCTTAACTTCTTTGAACAGTTGAAAAGGGGAGTTAATCCAATACCTGCTATTTTAGCTGAAACTTTTATCTCACTAAATGCATGCAAAAAGGTGGAGGTGTGCGCTTTGGAGGGTGTGCTCCATTACTTCAGGTTTGGGCCCTTAGCCATTTTTGGAAATGCCCAACTTTTACTCTGTCGAATGTATTCTCCCCAAACTTCTCTCCCCTTCATGAATTCTTGGCAAAAGATTGGCCAGTTATCAAAAAAGCAAATAGGTGGAAATTTTCAAAGACCGCCGTGATTAAGACATCAAATGGAGGGTTCCTTGGATGGGCCATGCTATGATCCTGTACAAGTGTGGAGATTTTAATTTCATGATGCTGTTAGGTTTATGGGGAGGGATTGGATGTGCTCCTTTGCTAGTGTCTCGACAGTATGGTTCTCGGTAGTTCATCCTATTCACTACTGGTCTCAGTTCGTTAGAGTTCAAATTCTAGGGAGAGTTCAGGTAGAAAGTACAAATGATTGGTGACTCGTGGAACAATTGTTATCATATGGAGGTAGAATATGATAGTCGCTGCATGTGCACCCCTGACTATGGTGTTTGGAGACACATAAGAATAAACGACAAGGTCATATTACCTTCACCCGGCCAGACCAAATCTTTTGAAGAACACCTGAAAGTGGTCCCTTCTGAAGCTGATATCCTGAGAGAAGAGTTAAGGAGAGCCAAGCTGGAGATAGAGGCCCTGTGAGAATAGAACCAACAAGATAAGTTTGAGTTACAGCTTGACGTAGACAAATTCAAAGGAGAGACAAATCGGGTAACAAAGTTGTACATGGATTTGAAAGAGAAGTTTGAGATCCAGAGGGTTGACTTCCTCGAATTTTAGACAACTGTTCAAAATGTTGACTTACAAAAAAGCTAGATCAATGGAGGCAGGAAATTGAACAAGCTGTAGGCAAAGAAAGAGAACGAGGCAAATGTGAGATTGAAAAGTATAGATGGGCACTCGTAGAGGAACATAAGAAAAATAAAAAAGTGGCAGAAAATGAGAGGGGCAAACGAGAAGGAAAATCCATTTGCTTGAGCTACAGGCATCATATGATAAAACCTTTGAGAAGTTGGAACAAACCCAGGCTTTTGTCGCTGAATTGCAAGTCAAGATGGATATCCTAAACCGGTCCCTCCAGGAGTTATAGAATGGTCACACTTACTCAGAGCTCTAGGCTAGTCTGAATGAGAATGATTCCCTAAGAGAGCAAGTGGAGGAAATGGACAACATCATTCAGGAATACAAAACGAGGATCTTGGTCCTTGAGGATATAGCTGATAGAGGCAATGATTATTGGTTTACGCGACTCATAGATAATGCACAATGGTTCCAAGAACGAGATGAGTTCGATAGGACTGTCATGACCCAAGTTCAAGACGTGGCTCAACATGTGACGATGTTGGCCACTAAAGCTGCAGATTTTCGTCAATACATCAAACTAGTAGGGGAAGTGGGACCAAGGCTTATATGGCTAGTTGAAGAAGTCAAGGAATAAGGAGTTCATGCTGAAAAATATTTGTTAAAATATAGGTAAAAGGTGATGTCATAAGGACCTTTTGACATCCAATAAAACTATTTCTAAAAGCATATATTTCACTAAACCAATGTTCCTTCATTTGCATTCATGCATTCACATCATTCTTTTGCTTGTTTGGTTGTTTTCTTTTTGGCTTTGCATTGCATGCATTCATAACATAGCAAGACACTAACTAAAATATAAAATGACAGAAAATGCCAAAATAGCTAAAACAAGCCACAAGTATGGCACACAGTCACAAACGAAAGCAATGGAAGATAGAGTGGCGGCCTTGGAAGCCAACCACAAAAGCACCAGGATCGATTAGATAAGTTGGAAACGGATTTGAAGCAAGAAATGGAGCTAGTACATCGAAAGACAGTCAGCTCGATCGCGACTATGCTAGGGTTCAAGGCCTAGATGCAGCAGAAACTGGTGAGGAAACCAATGCTCTACCCCGATTCCAGAGAATGACTTTCATCCATCCTGGAATGCAAAAGGAAGCTTCTATACCGATGGTTAAGATATCTTCCCACTTTGCTGAAACTTCCACCCGAAACGAGTCAAAGGCCAACACTAAAGGGGCTCACAACTATGAGGTGCTCGATCTCGATGAAATTGATGATAAGGCTAAGGCCAAAAAGAAATGGGAGGATCAATATGAGAAGCTTGAAGGAATGATCAAATCCTTCCAAGAAGGAAGCACTCATGGAGGGGTGGATGCTAGAGAGCTGAGTTTGGTGACAGATTTGGTGATGCCACCAAAATTCAAGGTCCCTGATTTTGAGAAGTACAATGGAACCACATGCCCATCAACACATCTAACCATGTACTGCAGGAAGATGTCAATGTACCTGGACAACGAGAAGCTACTTATTTATTGCTTCTAGGTTAGCTTAGTGGGATCAGCTGCACGTTGGTATACGTAGTTAAGTCGGGTCAATATTCGATCATGGAAGGATTTATCAAGAGCCTTTAGTGAGCAGTACAAACATGTCACTTACATGGTTCCAACCAGACTGGTCCTACAAGGGATGGAACAAAAGCATCATGAAAGTTTCTGTCAATACGCGCAAAGGTGGAGGGATGTAACTGCTCAGGTTCAACCACCATTGCTTGAGAATGAAATCACCTCAATGTTTGTAGAAACCTTGAAAGGTTCATTTTATGATCGTATGATAAATCAGGCAACCAAAAGCTTTGCAGACATGTTAATAAATGGCGAGTTGATCTTGGTAGCTGTCAAGAGTGGAAAATTAGATGGAGGAGAAACAAAGAAACCATACAAGAAGAGGGAATGTCAGGTGAATGCAACCAATGTCTACAACCCCAATTATTCAAAGGGGGTGGTTTTCAATTAGCCCAATGCTTCAATTCCAGCCCTTGTTGCAACAAACTCACTGAAGGAAGAGCAAAGATATCAAGGGAACTCAAAGCCATACTTCCCTCCCATCCCAATGACATATGCAGAACTGTTTTCTGAATTGATCAAGTCTCAGATGGTACTACCACACCATGTTCCTCCTTTCTCACCTCCATATCCCGTGTGGTACGATGAAAAAGTGCAATGTGAGTACCATGTAGGTACTAGGGGGCATAGAATTGAAAACTGTACTACCTTCAAAAGGGTGGTAGATGACCTGAGGAAATCAGACATGTTGTCATTCAAAACATCTTAAGAGAAAGGAAACCCTCTACCAAATCACCAGAAAGTAGGAGTGAATGTCATCATCGAAGAAGAGGACAAGAGGGTCAAGAGATATGTTGCTGAAGTCAAGGCATCAATGAAATGGGTGTGGACCCAAATGGTTGCAGCTGGGTTGTTAGAAGGAGAAGCCCAAGAGATGATGGTTGAAGATGAACTATATTGCAAGTATCATAAAGCAGGAGGACATGAGATTGAATGCTGCTTAGAACTCAAATGCCTGGTTCAAGCTAAGATGGATAGTAAAGAACTTGAAATTTTTGAGAAAGAAAGCAATGAGCACATGATAGATGTATGTGCAGCAGAAGAGATAAACCCCATGAAAGATTATACAGGGATGAAGCCTTTGGTTATCAAGACCAAGGTAAGTGTAAATGAACCTACAAAAGGTATGACCTCGTGACTAATAATTAAGGCACCCACTCGATTCCCATACAAGGATAGCAAACATGTCCCTTGGAACTATGTCTGCTCAGTGATAACTCTAGGAGAATTATCGGTTGGAGATAAGACAAAGGAAGAACTAGTAAATTAGTAAGCCGCTTCACAAGGAGCAGAAGATTATATTACCCGCTGATAGTAGATGACAGAGATGCGGCACAGAGAAAAGTTGTTGCTGAAGGGCCTGAGAAGGAAGGAGAAGGAGATTTCTTTAAAGAGAAGCCACCAGTGTATCATGAGCCTGTCAAGGAGTCAAAAGCTCAAGAATTTCTAAAGATACTCAAACATAGTGAGTACAGTGTGGTGGAGCAGCTTTACAAGCTCCCGGCCCGAATCTCTATGTTGTCTTTGTTACTGAGTTCCGAGGGTCACCACGAGGCCTTGCTGAAGATTCTGAATCAACGTTTGTGCCAAAAGAGATTTTGACTGATAAGATGGATATGATTGTCGGTAATATTGCTGTGAATAACTTCATTTCTTTTAATGATGAGGAAATTCCTGAAGGAGGGAGAGGATCATGCAAAGCTCTGCATATTTCCACAAGATGCAAAGGATACATGTTGCCAGACATCTTAATTGATAATGGATCAGCCCTAAATGTTCTCCCATTGGCAACATTAAAGAAGCTACCAATAGACAGCTCACACATGAGGGCTTATCAGAACACTGTGAGAGCATTCGATGTAACACAAAGGGAGGTGATATGAAGAATTGAAGTACCTTTGAAAATTGAACCATCAACTTTCGAAGTGGAGTTTGTGGTCATGGACATAAAACTCAGCTACAATTGCTTACTTGGGCGTCCATGGATTCATACACCAGGAGCGGTCCCCTCCACTTTACATTAGAAGCTAAAATTTGTGATTGATGGATAGCTAGTAACGATAGGTGCAAATGAGGAAATCATTACATCAGTAGCCACTGATGCACTCTACATCAAGGTCGATGGGGGTGCATTAAAGTGTCACTTTAGGACATTAGAGCTCGTCAGTGCAACCTTTGTCACCGAGGGAAGCAAAGTACCAGAACCAGAATTATCCAGCTACGCAAAAATATAGGTGAAGCAAACACTTAGAAAAGGAGCTGAAGCTGGGAAAAGATTTGGGAAGAGGCACCAAGGAAGGTTATATCCTGTGGTTATCCCTGTCAAGAATAACCGATTTGGGATAGGTTTCAAACCTAACCATTGGCAAAGAAGAGCAGAGATCAGAAAACACCAAGAAAGAAGGAGGGCAAGATTAAAAGGGGAGGAAATTAAGTGGGAGCCAATGGCATTCCCACCCCTGAGTCATAATTTCAGATCCGGAGGCTTTCTGATCCAAATACCCAGTTATTGAGGAGGAGAAAGGAAAGAATGACCTATGCAAAGCATTTGAGAAGCTAAGCATCATGCTATAGCAGACGAGGAAGGAGAAAATAAGTACTTGTCCATGATTCGCCCCTGCTCTGAACTTGACAACTAGACTGGTGTAGAAATTCTTGTAGTCTTTGAGATAGTTTCAGAGTAATTCTCAGAACCTACCCTTTTGCCTTTAGACTCGAAGGCAATTAAGAATCTTATATAAAGGGGCTATGTCCAAACTTATAATTTGAATTCCAATAAAGATGCATCTTTTCCTTTTCAACAAATCTTGTGTGGCAAACTCTTTTCATAAGTAAAACTTAAAGAAAAATAAAAAATAAAAACAAATTATTCCAATCATTCATTTCATCTCTTTCCTTTGTATATATTTTATGCCCTTTTCTTTGCAGGTCTTCAGATATCAATGGCACAAACAATTCCGAGTCAGACCTTGAGGTTGATTTTGAACTACCTTTATACCTAGAAGAAGTTGAGAATGTTGACGATGAAGAAGAATATGACTTGCCCAATGATCGACTCAGAATGGTAGAAGGAGAAGAGAAACAAATTCTACCCCATAAAGAAGAGCTAGAAATTCTGAATCTTGGCACAAAAGAAGAAAAACGCGAAGTGAAGATTGGTACCACCATTACAGCTAATACTCGTCAAAACCTAATAGAGCTCCTAAAGGAATTCAAAGATATTTTTGCTTGGTCATACCAAGACATGCCTGGTCAACACACTGATATCGTTGTGCATCGGCTTCCTATAAAGGTGGGATACGAGCCTGTGAAGCAGAAATTAAGAAGGATGAAAGCTGAGATGCTCCTAAAGATTAGAGATGAAGTGAAGAAGTGATTTGATGCAGTGTTTCTCGAAGTAGCAAAATATCCAGAATGGGTGGCTAACATCATCCCAGTCCCTAAAAAAGATGGAAAAGTATGAATGTGCGTTGATTACAGGGACCTCAACAAAGCAAGCCCCAAAGACAATTTCCCGTTACCATACATCGACACATTAGTGGATAACATAGCTGGGCACTCCCTTTTATCTTTCGTGGATGGTTTCTCCGGGTATAACCAGATTAACATATGCCCAGAAGATATGGAAAATACTACCTTTATAACATTGTGGGACCTTTTGCTATAAGGTAATGCCCTTTGGTTTAAAGAATGTAGGGGCAACTTACCAAAGAGCCATGGTCACCCTTTTTCATGATATGATGCACTGGGAAATAGAAGTATACGTGGACGATATGATCGCCAAATCCCGATCTGAATAGGAGCATTTGGTGAACCTACAGAAACTCTTTCAAAGGTTGAGGAAATTCTAGCTAAAGCTTAACCCAAACAAGTGTACATTTGGGGTTACATCTGGAAAATTATTAGGCTTTGTAGTAAGCATGAGAGGAATTGAGATTGATCCAGATAAGATTAAGGCCACATAAGAACTCCCACCACCTTAGACACAGAAGGACGTTTGGGGTTTCCTAGGGAGGTTAAATTACATCGCCCGTTTTATCTTCCAGTTAACTGATAAATGTGATCTAATGTTCAGGCTACTAAGGAAGAATAACCCAGGAATATGGAATGAAGAATGTCAGGTAGCCTTAGAAAAAATCAAAGAACAGTTAACTAATCCTCATGTGCTAGTACCACCAGTTCCCGAGAAACCATTGATTCTATACTTGACGGTGTATGAAAACTCTATAGGTTGTGTGTTGGGACAACATGATGAAACTGGAAAGAAAGAAAAGGCAATATATTACCTGAGCAAGAAGTTCACTGATTGCGAGAACAGATACTCCTCAATAGAGAGGCTATGTTGTGCTATGGTATGGGCAGCTAAAAGGCTCAAGCAGTGCATGTTATATCATACTATGTGGCTAATTTCGAAATTGGATCATTTAAAGTTCATGATGGAAGCTTCAGCCCTGTCGGGAAGATTAGCACGTTGGCAAATGTTATTGTCAGAGTTTGATATCCAATATGTAAGTCAGAAAGTAGTAAAATGGAGTGCCATAGCTGACTTTTTGGCAAGCCGCGCCTGTGATGACTATGAAGCATTAAATTTTAATTTTCCTGACGAAGAGATGATGTGCATTTCAGAAGATGTTGAGGCTCCAACAGGATCTTGGATCTTGAACTTCAATGGTGCTGCAAACACTTTAGGACGTGGTATTGGGGCAATTTTGAATTCACCGGAGGGGGATTATTACCCATTCACTTATCATTTGAAATTGTTTTGCACCAATAATATGGCAGAATATGAGGCTTGCGTATTAGGACTAAGAGAGGCTATTCAAAGGAAAATACATAATCTGAAAGTTTTTGGAGACTTGACATTAGTTATCTATCAGATACGAGGCGAATGGGAGTCGAAAGATGCAAAACTGATAGAATATCACAAGTTGGTCCTTCAATTAACCAAGGAATTCGATGAGATTACCTTTAAGTATCTCCCCAGAAAAGACAATCAGATGGTTGATGCCTTAGCTACTTTAGCTGCCATGTTTAAAGCAAGTGAAGGTTCTAGGATGATGCCTATTAAATTGCAATGTTAGATTCCCCAGCTCATTGCTATGACGTGGAAGAAGTAGATGGCTTGCCATGGTACTATGACATTCTGTAGTATATAAAGTCGTAGCAATACCCGCCCCAGGCAACGGAAAATGAAAAGAAAATGATCAGGAAATTGGCATCGGGGTATGTTCTTAATGGAGAAATTTTGTACAAGAGAAGTAGAGATCAGGTGCTTTTGAGGTGTGTGGATGCAAAAGAAGCTCGGCTGATCTTAGAAGAGGTTCATGAAGGAGTTTGTGGAACTCACCCTAGTGGCTTCATCGTGGCCAGAAGAATCATGTGCTTTGGATATTATTGGTCAACTATGGAAGGAGATTGCATCAATTATTCTCGCAAATGCCACAAATGTCAAATTTATGCTGACAAGGTTCGTACACCTCCCTAGTCACTCCAAGTTATGTTAGCTCCTTGGCCATTTTCCATGTGAGGCATAGATTTCATCGGTCAGATTCATCCAAAGGCGTCAAATGGACATCGATTTATTCTGGTAGCCATCGACTACTTCACAAAGTGGGTTGAAGCAACCTCGTATGCAAACATTGAGATCTACAGTTTGCAAATTCCTGAAAAAGGAAATCATTTATCGATATGGCTTGCTTGAAAGTATCATAACTGATAATGCCTCTAATCTGAATAATAAGATGATAGCATGAGTCTATGAGCAGTTCAATAACAAACATCATAACTTAGTGATGTATCGCCCAAAGATGAATGAGGCAGTGGAGGCTGCAAATAAGAATATCAAGATGCTAGTCGCAAAAATGGTTGACACATATAAAGACTGGCATGAGAAATTACCATTTGCCTTATATGCATACTGAACTGCAGTGCGAACGTCCATCAGGGCAACACCATTTTCTTTGGTGTACGAAGTAGAAGCAGTATTGCCAATTGAGGTAGAGATTTCATCGCTCTGTGTCTTAATGGAAGCAAAATTGGAGGAAGCAGAATGGATCCAAGCGAGATATGACCAGCTGAATCTAATTGATGAAAAAAGGTTGAAGGCATTGGGTCATGGGCAGATGTACCAAAGAAGGATGATAAGGGCACATCAGAAGAAAGTTCACCCGAGAGAATTCCAAGAAGGTGATTTGGTGTTAAAGAAGAAATTACCAATCCAAAATGATTCCCGAGGAAAATGGGCACCAAATTGGGAGGAACCTTACATTGTAACAAAGGTTTTGTCAGGTGGGGTATTAATTTTGGCTGAAATGGATGAAGATGAATTTTAGAGCCCGATAAACTCGAATTCAGTCAAAAAGTATTGTCTGAAGAAGAAAAAGGAAAAAGAAAAAAGGAAAAGAAAAGAAAAGAGAAAATAAAAGAAAAGAAAAAAGAGAAAGAAAAGAAAATGGGGGGTTCAAAATGAAAACCCGTAAAGGGTGTTTTGAAACCAAAGGAGGATTTGAGTTGAAAACCCATAAAGGGTGGCTCAGGTAGTTGATATGACAGATTGTAACATACCCAAACCCCCTGAGAAGGATTAGGCATGTTACTACACAATACATATAGGTACCAACAAGAAAAATTCGATTAGGACAAGCAAGTTCAATGAGATTCAAGTTAACTTATCTATCAAGTAATAAGTTTCAAACTTACTTGCTAAGCAAGTAAGTCAATCGAATGGGGAAGAGGGATGATGCCTTCGAACTTAACATACTCATATTAGTCATTAGCTTACACTTAAGTGGTTATCAATCTATGTTTGGAAGGACATGATCAATTATGCATACTTCAATGTTATATGAACATTCAAACTAGAACCTGAGGTGACCAATAAGCTTTATGCATATTTAGGAGAATTGCCATTATACCTATCAAAGTTTAGTCATCGTACACTATGTTGGATGGAAGCATAGAAAGCACATGAGATAGTCAAGGTTCAATTTCTAATCATCAAGCATAATAGTCAAACTATGCGCATACATGCTCAAAATGCAAACATTACACCTTAAGGGTTCTAATTTAAGTTAAGTTATACAAACCATACTAGATAATCATATATTTACAAGCCTTAGGTGCCACCATCCTAGGAGTTCTATAACAAATTGAATACATGCTTTTCAAGCAAAATGTGACTTGAGTGAGCCTTGACTTCGAGATAGGATCCAATATTAACCTGTATCGTAGCAAGGAGACTTGTTAAGCAAAGCTTAGTGAGTGAGTTCAAAGAATGCAAGCAACCATACAAACAAGTCTCAACTATGAACCATCTAATAGATGGTATGGTTCCCCCATCAATAAAACAATAACCATATGTACAATTTTAATCATAACCAATGTGAGGTTTATACTATAGGCATGTATCAATCATCAATTGCATAATAAAGTGATACATGCATGAGCGGGGTCAAATTACTAATATTGGATAAGAAGCTGAATTTGTTCGATGCAAACAATAAAAGCCAACACAATGCACGCATAGGAGGTCAAAAACGATGCATCTCGGACAAGAAATTGAATCTGTTTGTAAAGTCTGGAAAGTCAGCCAACTTGCAACGAGTTTTTGGATGGGATCCAGGCATTTCTGAGTCAAGTTGTCTTCTAACAAATTGTCCTTCATTCAGTTACCTTTCCAACGCATTTTGAAACTCATCAATCGGACATCAGGAACTCAAGATACGTCCAATTTACTGAAGACTGCGCATGCAGAAAACTGGATACGGGATTATTACGGGATTTTGTAAAATTCAGCCCAAAAGCTTAAATATAAGGCTTTGGACGAATTAAACTTAGCCCAATGTATTTATTATCATTTAAATTGATGTTTTTAGGGTTTTATATACTTTAGGAACCAGCCACCCAGCCCTTATCAGCTTATAACTTGCCTTATCACCCTATTCCTTGCCACACAAGCACAAGGGGTTTAAAGGCTATTATTTTTTATTATTTTTAATTAGATTAGGTTTTCCTTGTTTTAGTAGAAGTTAAATTACTTTGTCTATCCTTCACCTATAAAAGGATGAAGCCTCCATCATTGTAAAATAGATTTTCTTTGATTTATGAAATATTTAGTAAGTTTGTTTTTGCAAGTGCTGATTACTTGTGCCTTCGAAGTCTTCTTCAACATAAGTTCGACGAGTTCTTGTGAGGGAGATCATCTTCACACTCTTGCTTGCCTAGATAATCGCGTCTAGGAGGGTGAGTTAGAGCCGCTTGAGGTTGCTTGCTTAGATAATTGAGTCTAAGAGGGTGCCGAGGACAAAACAACATCAACAATTCACAAGCCATCTTCATCTTCAACCTTCACACCATCTTCCATAATTCCATAAACAAAGCTGGAATTTTCATATTTGTTTTACCTATCTTCTTCTTAATCTTTTCTTATCTTTTTACTTATATTCTTATTTCTTATCATTTAATCCTTCATCTCGTCTTTCTTTCTTTTAAATTTCCAGCCTTGAATCTGAAAAATTCAAGAAAATCCCTTCTCTTTTCTCTTGAAATTTTAGATCTGCCCAAACTTCCTTGATTGAGTCTAGAGCTCCTAGTTCTTGCAACAACTTGATTTAAGGCTTCCAAATCCAAGATTGCGCTGCTCTATCATAAAGAGTACAATATGCCATTCGAATAACACCAATGGGTCAATCATATAAGCATTTACCAATACAATTCCCTTTTTATTTTCTTTTGTGGATTCAATATAAGTGGTGTATGTCTTTCATTTTAAGTATGGCCTTGAGAATCGATTACTCAGTCTAGATACTCGAGTCCCCAACCAAACTGTCGCCAAAACAATAATCAATATGGTACAAGTACCGGTCAATAATCCCTCCTACTATCACCAATGACCAATAACAATTCTTCCCTCCTACTGTCGCCAAATAAGGACGAATGTCCCCGACACTAAGCTCTATGGCATGCCAACTATATATCTATGACCGATTCAAGACCAAGGCTTACGATGTCATTTTAACCATTTCAATATATAGTTTGAATCAATATGCACATCTAGTGCCGATAGCCCTTTTTCGAATAAGGTTCAATGCCAATTCCAATATCAATAGTCAAGTAATCAATATTCCAATAGTCAATGAGGGAATGTCAATCAATATGTCATTAAACAATGAATTGAGTTACTTCTAATTTATAACAAGCATGCTTCATTTCAATAGAGTTCAATTAAACAAGAAGCATATCATGGCAATCAATTATAATTCAAGCATGCTTGTCAATCAAGTAACCACTCAAAACTTCTCAAAATGGCACTTACCTTGCTAATGCTCAACAGCAAGTGAATTACACAATTTAAACTAAGAATCAATAAGTAATTCAAATCAGAAATGGACTTGGAGAGGTTACCGCCCTCTCCAAACTTTAAACTACACTCACTGGAATTTTTTGAGCTATTGACGTTCCTGGATTGAAATCCCTTTCCCTCTACTAGCTTGTTGATCTATGTGAGCCCCCTTTTCCTCAATTTCTACTTGATCTATCATTACATATAATGCATAGTGTATTAGGTAGAATTCAGCAACCATTTAAGTCATTATATGAATCCATACATTCAAGCATTCAATTCAACATTTAGACTGTTGTGCCAGGCAGCATGTGCATTACTTGCTTAAATGTTCATATCTTTCATTCCGTACGTCAGAATTTTGAACCGTTTACACCGTTAGAAAGCTAACTTAATTATCTTTCTAACCATATAGGCCTTGCATTTTTATTCATTGTGAATTAATACAGTTTTTAGTCTTAAGTTGCACCAAATTATGCCACTGGACAATTTGCACTGTCCTTAGAGATTAATCTCTACAAACTGTTTTATAATTCAGAATTCGATTCCGTTTGTTGCATACAAAACTAGACATACTCATGATTCTGTACATATATGATTTATTCCCTAATTTGATCTATGTGATTTTCTACAAATTTTTAAACTTACTGCCCGAAACAGAGTTTTTTGGACAGATTTCCTTAAGCTAGATTCTAGCTTCATTAGTCACTTGACAAGAATTCTAACATGATTTTTCAACATATATACTTACTCATACATGTCTAAGTCAGTCCAATTATGTGTCAAACATATGAAAATAGGGCAATTAAGCAATATTTTTTAATCTGTTCATTAAAACACCATCTCAATAGAATATCCAGCAACAAGAATCTCAATTCACATATCAATCATCAATTCTAGTTATCATCTAAGTTTATCCAGCAACTAACATAACATTTTACCATCAATTTGGTTAATGACAACATCAATTTCAAAGGCCATTCGATTCTAATATGTTTTCACTAGACATATGTACCAATCGGTTCAATATAAGAACACATACAAGAATCTTAATCAATTCCTAATTTCCAGCAATCAATCTAACATTTCTCAAGCAAAACAAGTTGTTAGAATCACAAAATGAAAGAGCAAATTCATGAACACTAAACATTACCTTAAGGTTGGACACAATTTCAAAGCTCTACCACAATCCCCACAACAATCCCCACATTGATTAAGCTTGCATTTTCTCTCCTTTCTCTCTCAATGGTGTCTAGTTTCGGTAGGAGGAGGAATGAAGAAGATGACAATATTTGTTTGTTATTCTTTTAAGGGAAATCCATGTGGCCTCCTCACAAGATGCCACCTTCAAGACCCCTAATTGGAGTTTAATTTACCATGCAAGCTACAAGTTTGCTTACTATACTTTAAGGTCATCTTAATTAAGCTCTTTCATTTCTTAATCTCACAATTCGGCCAACTAAGCACACATTTAGTCACTATAATTGAGTTTTCTTCTTTTTAATTCTCACAATTAGCTCCCCTCTTCCACTCGATTAGGACATAATTTAACCAGCTAATAAGTTTAATTAATGGTAACAATTTATAGGCTCGGTTTAGGGATATTACACAGATAATTCTCTCGGAAACATGACATAGATGAATCTTCTCGCATTGTCACCATTTTCAAAGTTTGCTCGTCATGGGTAGCATTCAGGACATCTCATGGCGTTTTGACAGGAGTTTCGGTCATTGATATCAGAATATTTGTACTTTCCTTTCTATTTTTCCCAATATTGATAAAATTTTGTTTCTTCAGCCTTCCTTTCTTTGTTTAGACTATCTTTCTTTTTGAAATAAGCATCTTGCATTGAAATGAGAATTACTAAGTTTGACATCACTCAACATGCAAAAGATTTTTGAACATTACTTTGAAATTTGTTTAAAAGGGTGTCGAAACTATGAGGCATTCCATGGTTAAGTTTTGAACTTGGGGCATGAAAAGTGTTAAAAACATGAAGTCGTTCAAGGTGGAGATAAGTTTAGCTGCAAAGATTTCTATGGAAGCAATTCAAAGTTCTCTGCGAAGACAAGAATCGGAGAATTCTCAGGAAGTGTTGAGGGTTTTTGACATTACTTTAAGGTAGCATGTTGCAAAATAGAGATGCCTACACGAGATAGTCTGTCTCCCACAACAATGAGAACAATTTTACAGAAATTGGAAGAGGTAGCTAGAGATATAAGGGTTTTCATTCAAGTTTTAAGGTCACTCAAGAAGGCATGTCATTGAATATTGATGATAGTATAATCTTTCTTCCACGACAATGAGAATATTTTTACAGACATTGGAAGAACAGTAGGATCTTCATTCAAGGAGGCTTGTCACTGAACATTGATATATCAGCTACAATGATAGTTTGACAAAGGCTAGAAGAGTGTTGAAGAATATGAGGATAAAGTCGGTCCTTCCAACCAAGAGTACAAGATAACTGGATTGAGCGAGCAAATGCCCGAATGGTCAGAAATTTTCTATAAAGAGGCGCAAAGATTGAGAATGGAAAAGATTCATTTTCGAGGAATGGTCAGTAGAATTTTAACAACAAGAAATTGTTAAATGGGTTGCTGCAAACTTTCTTGCTCGTTGTGATCCTATAAACATTGTACAAAGCCTTTCGGTGTAGAGAAATGAAAGGATTTCATACTGCTTCTTTTTTGTTGGGATGGGCCAAAATAGACGCTTACCATCTCTTGCCAGCATTGAGAAAATATTTGATATGATACAACCCAAGATCCCTGGAGCTTCACAGTTGCTTTTGTGACCCCTACCAGATAAAAAATTAATGAAAGGAATTTTAAAAGGCAAAGGAAAAAGCAACATGCATTCATGTGTTAGGCATCCTTAGGGACATGCATATCAAAATTATAGCATCCATTCTTTTTGACAAGTTTGGAGCATTTCTTATCCATCCAAGCATAAGGAGGATGGAAACTCTTTCAGTTTGCTTATCTATTGTAACACCCCAAAATCGGGCCTAGAAGAAAGTCACGTTATCAGTTACTAAGTAAAAGATTTTATTTTATATTGGTAAGCCCAATTAGAACTTATTTGAGTAAAGGACCAAATTGAGAGAATCAAGGAATAGATAACTTATAAAAAAAAGAGGTCTGGAAGAAATTAAATCTAGATTTAATTTTAGAGTTTTACTTGTAATTTAGTAAGAGTTTCATTAAGGGCCAAATTAGAAACCTGGACCAATCGAGTGACACTTTTGAAAGGACCATATTGTGTAATTAGATACTACATGATTTTGCATGTAATAAAATTAGAAAGGGAGGGACTATGCTTATGTGTCCCTAAGGTTTTAGTCAAATTAGATCGTCTTCTTCTCCATTCTTTTCCACCCGAAACCTAGTTAGAGAGGGAAGGAGAATTCATGTAAAATTCTTGTAAGCTTGGGTAAAAATTGAATCATCGGTTGAAGGGGGATTTTAGTGTAAGATTGAAATTTTGTTTACTCCACCAGGTAAGATTCTCTATTGTTTTTTGCATGCTTGATTAAAGTTTGATTGAGGTAAATTGATAATAAAGATTAAAGATTGATCATATATGTTGATCTCTGCTCGAATTTACTAAATGGGCTGTTTTATGATTCTTTGTATCCCATAAAACAGAATTTTAAGGATTATTGGATTGTCTCAAAATTAGAAACACAATTCAGTGAGCACAGTTATGGATTGAATTGTTTCGATTTGTTAAGTGTTTGAAGGAGAACCTGGAGCAGTTTTGCTTGCATAAGAATTGTAATAAAAACAGTTTTAATTCGAAACCTGCACAATCAGGACTATTTTTCCAGTGTTAAACTGAAAATATGTGCTAATAGGGAAAATTCTGTTAGATATGAAGTTTGAAGGGTTGCTTTGAACTATTAAGTGTTTGTGGTGAATTTGAGACTGTTTTGGATGTTGGTAGAGCTATCTTAAGTAAAGGAAGATCATAACTGATTAGCAAACTGTTTAAAATCTACATTAGCAGTCACTTTGAAAAATTGTCATAAATTGTATTGGTAGAATTAGAACCTATAGTTTATATGGTTGGAAAGCTTGTCATGTCTAGTTTCATTTAAAACAAGCGAAACTGAATTTCGAGTTTTATAAAAGCTTGTAGAGACAATTATGCAAAGACAGTGTAATCTGCCTGGTGGCAGAATTAGGTGTATCTTTAGATTAAAAACTGTATTAATTCATAAGGATTAGAAATGCAAGGTCTATATGTTTAGAAATCTAGTTGAGTCACCTTTCCAACAGTTTAAACGGTTTGAAATTCTGATATACGAAAAGAAAGATATGAAATTTTAACCGAGTAAGGCACAGCTGCCCGGCAGCAGTAGCCACTTAGGGAATTAGAAAATATTATAGAAAAACAGTCTAGGAAAGCCTGGAAATTTAGTTAATTATTGCATTTTGAAGGGTAATAAAATAATGTTTTGATAACCAATGGCATGTTGTTTAAAATGTTGAACTAGTAGCTTTTAAATTGGATGAAAGTAACCTTAAAACTGTCCTAAACTCAGTCAAGGAAATAGGCAGTCTTGTTATGAGAAGTATGTACTGTCTTGGATGAGAAATTATATGACATGCTAAGTGTTGCTTGGTAGGCAATATAATGTTGTTTTGGTGTGTTGTTTGTGAGTCAATTAATTCTAATTTGTACCCGAACGAATGCTAAAGTGGCTGGCTTGTGTAAGAATACAATTTGGGACAATTCTATTATATATGGCATATTGGTAATTGTTTGAAACTGTTTTTGAATATAATCATATGTGAATAGAAAACTTGGATTACCTTGCTTAAATTATATGGCCTTTGGGGGTTAAAAGGTATATGAATAGATATGTAGATACCCGAAAACTGTTTGATAAATGTATACATACATTGATAGGGCTGTTTGGTTACATTCGAACACATACATAGACTGTTTTGATCCATAAAGTTGTGCCTACACGAAAATGAAATTGTTTGTTATATATGTAATCAATTGAGGGCTATTTTTGTGTATAAAAATATGATAAAGGAACTGTTTTATAGGTGAATAAGTATAGATAATTGGATGATGCCTTGAAGTGCTTTATGAAGTCAAACTACATGTTTAGCAAATGGGATTTCGAATAGTGTAGATTGATTAATTGAACAGATTGTAATAATCTATTGCTCTTGTTTGAGGTACATGTTGGGCATGAATGGGTAGAAGATAAGAGTAATTGGAAGCTAGAAGAGTTTGTGGAATTCAGGTATCCCATAATGTTGGGATAAAAGGTGAGTGTAGTCATATGAGTCTCGGGTAACACGGAGTTATCCTGATGTTTAATTTGTTATCATTAAGTATTAAATGTTCTGAATGAATTATATTATGCATGTACATTGTGTGAAGGGCTCATATAGAGCTAATTGAAGATGAGCATACATTCACACCATGGCATTCATGTTTAGACTTTGTTGAGGTTACATTTCTTATGTTAAAATGCCTTGCTACGCTTGAATGTTTGATTATGGAATGTCTTTGGTTTTAAGATAAATGGTGTATTTGTTACTAAGCTTGACATTGCTTACTGAATAATAAAACAATAAGGTCCTTATAAAGGATCGAATGCTAATGTTATAAGTGCCTTAATACTAAAAGCTTAAGAAACAAGAAGACTTAACTTATGCAATAAGTTATTGAAAGAATGCAACAAGTAAGATTACTTGACTGATAAGGCACTCCCCAACTTCCAGTTATAAGATAAGATATCTAAGTTGCTTGGTCAATGGAAGTCCTTGGACACTCTAATATAAATAGTTGGTTTTCTGGGACTACGGTCCATGAATGATGACTCGAGGGATGCCCCATTTATATATATATATATGTATATGTTCTGTTTCCGATATTAGCCACTGCTAGGTGCTTTGGACTAAGTATCGTCTGGACCTATATGGTCAAACTTAGACCAACATTAATTATGAACAAACATGTGATCCAAGGAAAACAAGTAAAAGACATGAACTCATTGGAGAATTAAATAAGAATTAAGAAAGAATATTGTAAGCACTCTCAAAGCTCTGGAAGTCCTGATAAGCCCGGTAAACTATGAAAACTTTAAAAGCTTTGGAAGCCTCGATAAGCTCTGTAAAATCTGAATGTTCTGATAACTTTTGATAAAGAATCTAAAGCTAGTGAATAATTGCCAAATCTTGTGAAGACTCCAATGTGCCAGGTTGATCTTTGACAAGATCAATCAAGTGTATAATGAAGCTTGGATAAGCTACTGTATAACTTGAAATCTATAAGCAAAATTAAGACAAAGATAAAATACGTAAATATATGATTTTATGTCTGGTTGAGTGATTCTTTGAGATCCTTGTATGATATACTTAATCAATTGATGTTTCTACCTCACTTAGGCTATATAAGCCTAATGCACTCATTTACATGCATTTGCAGGATAATGAAAGCTTATGATTACAATCTTTATTCAAGATCCAAGTAGAGTTTGATACTCTTCTTAAGTAGTATACTCCTAGAATGGTGACACGTTGCTTGATTAACATACATAGTGCATTCTTTGTCTTGTATAACCTATACTTCATGTAAATGACATTGGATGTATATGCCATTAGAAAGATTGCTTATTGTAAAAGTTATGTATGCATGGATGATTGTAAAGGCTCGATAGTCTATCTGTCTATTTGTCTGTCTATCTGTCTGTCTATCTTTCTTTCTGTCTATCTATCTATCTATCTATCTATCTATCTATCTATATGTCTATCTATATGTCTATCTATCTGTCTGTCTATCTATCTACCTGTCTATCTATCTATCTGTCTGTCTATTTGTCTATCTGTTTGTCTGTCTATCTGTCTATCTATCTGTCTGTCTATCTGTCTATTTATAATGTCTGTCTATCTGTCTGTCTATCTATCTGTCTCTCTCTCTCTCTATCTGTCTGTCTATCTATCTATTTGTATGTCTCTCTATCTATCTATCTGTCTGTCTATCTATCTGTCTATCTATCTGATATGAACGTCAATGGCAAAGACCCAGAGAAGTACCCAGGTGGCCCCATTACTCGAGCAAGGGTCAAGGAGTTCCAAGCAGCCATGGAAAATATGTTTACATCAAGCTTGGGACGTGAGAAAGAAGAAATAATAAGGGAGGAACACTTTACTTTGCTTATGCATGAATTTGCATGAGTATTTAAAGTTTGCATAACATTCATTGCATTCAATAAACATGTTGTTCATTAAAGCATGCGTTGCATTTAAACATGTAGTTCATTTAGTTATACACTTCATTTAACTAAGTAGTTCATTAATTAAACTAGTTCATTCAAGATTATTAGTTCATTGAATAAAGTTAGTTCATTAATTAAACTAGTTCATTCATCAAACTAGCTCATTTATTAAACTAACTCTTAATTGTTTACATGCATGTTTTCAATTAAAGATTGAATAAAGTTTACCTTTGTGTCTAGGTGCATGAGGGGAAGATGAACGGTTTTACCAGATGCAAGAATATCAGCAGAATGTCTTCCAATTCTGGATGCGATACAGACGTGTTTGGATCCAGAAATCAATTGGACGTTATTCCTCCATCTCTTAGCTTTCCAAGGCATTCAAGGTTGATGTTATCACCATTCAAGTGGGGGTTTCAAAATTCATTGAGGAGACATGAAATGAAGGCTGGATGAAACTCACCTTTTTATGACATTCAAGTCATATTAATCAGCTTGGAAGATGAAGAGTTGCACTTAAATTGGACAGCAAGGATGTCTACATTCATCCTTGTCCACATTCATCCCCTTTCTCTTCATATGATAGCAAAACAAGGCAGCCCAAGAGTCCTTCTTAATTTGGACGAAAATATGACTAAATTCAACCTCAATTTGTCTAAACTAATCAGCTTTGAAGATGAGAAGAAAGGACAAAGCATTCATGTGTATTCAAGTGCATTAAGATGAGCATTCATCTTTCTTGTAACACCTTTTCATATTCTGCCTACTTCTACTATAAATAGGCATCTTTAGGATCATTGTAGGACACACTTTGAATATATAAAACATCTTTGAAAGATTGCTTTCATTCTTGTTCTCTTGTGGAACTTTATCGGCTTCAAGTTAGTCTTGTAGTCTTCATCCATTTCCCTTTTGTTATAGCGTTGGTTCCTAGCTCATCTATAGCTAGTGGGTCACGTTCCATATCCTACCACTTCATTTCCACTTTATTATATTGCTGGTTCCTAACTCTTTATAGTTAGGGGGTCACAATCCATCCTTTGAATTTCTTCATCTTAACGCCAACACCCCATCATCTTCACCTACATTTTCATCTTTTATTTTTTTTTCTTCCATAATCACAACTATCACTCTTCCTACACCCCTTCTACATATCTTTCATCCCATTATTTCTATTTCTTATTTATCTATTTCTACTTACATTGTTGTTTGAGTAATTTTAGAATACATTCAAAGCAATCGCAGAGTTCTTACTAGAATCACGATCGGGCATTCACATATATGATTCAAAACTCATAGTCGAGATCATATCATTTGGTATCAGAGCCTAGACGATTCAGTAAGCGTATTATTTTTCTCTCTCCCGGGTTAGTAAAAAAAAATCAAAAAAAAAATCTTAAAGAGGGAGGGAGCCGTCTATTCTTGTTTAAAAAAAATTACAATACATCATTTCTTATTGCTGAATTACAAATTCCTTTATCTATTCTTAGTAATTCTTTCTTTTTTTGCCATTATCCTTTTATTATTCATCATTCTCCTACCAAGCTAGAATTGTTTCAGCCGAAGTCCACGAGACACTTGTAAGCCTTGAGGAAGTTCCCAAAACGACTTGAAAATAAAGCACGAGTGGTAAAAGGCATGAGTGTGCATTAAGGGGAAAAGCCTAACCCGAGTGAAACACGAGTGTGAGTGCATTTTCTTTGGAGTGGAAAGGTGAGATTTTGTGTTAGTAAGGTTTAATTTCTTTTGTTTCTTTATCTAACATGTCACAAAGATCTGGTCATAGTGGTGAAGGAGTTCCCAATTTGCAAAATCAGGCTATGCTTCAAGCAATGGCCAAAATGATCCAAGAGCAATTGGAGCCCCTAATTGAACGAATAGACCAGCTTGAAATTTCACAAGCTAATCGGGGTAATGAGGAGTATCTCGAAGAAGTTGAAGTAGATGATGTGCAAGATCAAGTATCCCAACATAGCATGGTACAACAAGGCAGAGAGCTCGACCACGAGTAGACGATAATCTCAGCAACATCAAGATTACCATTCCTCCTTTTCAAGGAAGAACGGATCCTGAAACCTATCTTGCATGGGAAAAGAAGGTTGAGCACATTTTTGAGTGCCATAACTATTCAGAGCTTAAAAAGGTAAAACTCGCTGCCATTGAGTTTACGGATTATGCACTAATATGGTGGGATCAATTGACATCAAGTAGGAGACGCAATGGAGAACATCCTATCACTACATGGGATGAAATGAAAGCGGTGATGAAGGCGATTCATTCCAACCCACTACCATCGAGAGTTATTCAACCGTCTTCAAAATCTTTCACAAGGTAAACGAAGTGTTGAAGATTACTACAAAGAGATGGAGGTGTCCATGATTCGAGCCAACATCGACGAGGATCGAGAAGCCACAATGGCAAGATTCTAGCGGGACTAAATCCGGACATTGCGAACGTGGTCGAAAGTTGCAACATTATGTGGAGATGGAAGACATGGTGCATATGGCCATGAAAGTGGAAAAACAGCTCAAAAGAAAGGGTGCCACACGATCTTATGGGAGTTCAACATCAAAATGGGGGCAAAGTTCATACAAGAAGACTCCTCCAATACCGTCTCACGAAAAAGGAGGACCACCGAAAGGAAGTAAGCCCATTGCGAAACCAGCAAGGGTAAGACTACCGCTTACTCCAAATCGTCCCGTGACATACAATGTTTTAAGTGTTTGGGGCGTGGACACATTGCAAGCCAATGTCCGAACCGCAACACCATGCTTCTTCGAGATGATGGAGAAGTTGAATCAGAACAAGAAGAGGATGAGAATGAAGATGTTGCCATCGAAGAAGAAGAATTAGAGTATGGCGTGGAAGGAGAGGTTCTTGTTGTCAAAAGAAGCCTAAACGTACAATCCGTTGGAGGAAATGAACAACGAGAAAATATCTTCCATACTCGTTGCCATGTTGGAGGAAAGGTATGCTTTGTTATTATTGATGGTGGTAGTTGCACTAATGTTGCTAGTACCTTAATGGTAGATACACTTGGCTTGGCAACAACAAAGCATCCACAACCTTATAAGCTACAATGGCTCAACGATGGAGGAGAACTCAAGGTGACCAAACAAGTTCGAATTGTTTTCTCTATTGGGAAGTACAAAGACGAGGTATTATGCGATGTCGTTCCAATGCACGCAAGCCATTTATTACTTGGAAGGCCTTGGCAATTTGATAGGCGAGTGATCCATGACGGGTATACCAACCGGTATACGTTCACCCATGAAGCAAAGAAGATCACTTTAGCCCCACTTTCTCCAAAACAAATACATGAAGACCAAATTTTATTGAGAGGAAAAATTGAAAAAGCCAAAAGAGAGAGACCAAAATGGAGGTAAAAGCAAAGGAGTGTGATCAAAATGAGGGAAGGAAAATCAGCATTCTTTCTAAAGAGAGAGTTGAAAAAGAGTTTAATGACAGCAAAGGAAGCACTTGTGCTCATGTACAAGGAAAATTTCTTGAATACTAACTACCTTGATCAAAATTTGCCTGCTTTTGTTGTGTCTTTATTGCAGGAGTTTGATGACCTATTTCAGAGGAAATACCAAGTGGGCTGCCACCTATTCGTGGCATAGAACATCAAATAGACTTTGTTCCCGAGCCGTCATTCCAAACCGACCAGCGTACCGAAGCAACCTTGAAGAAACTAAGGAGTTGCAAAGGCAAGTATCTGAGTTGATGTCAAAAGGCTACGTGAGGGAAAGCCTTAGCCCATGTGTCGTGCGGTTCTACTTGTGCCAAAGAAGGATGGAACTTGGCGCATGTGTGGACTGCCGAGCGATAAACAAAATTACGGTAAAGTATCGTCACCCTATTCCTCGCTTAGATGACATGTTAGATGAGCTTAGTGGTTCTAACCTCTTTTCCAAGATTGATCTTAAAAGTGGTTACCACCAAATACGAATGCGGGAAGGTGATGAGTGGAAAACAGACATTCAAAACTAAGCAAGGCCTTTATGAGTGGTTGGTTATGCCTTTTGGCTTAACTAATGCTCCAAGCACGTTTATGAGGTTAATGAATCATGTTCTTAGGCCATTCTTGGGTAAGTTTTGTGTGGTTTACTTTGATGACATTCTAATCTATAGTAAAACCATGGAAGAACATGTTCAACATTTAAGGTCAGTTTTGCTAGTTTTGAGGAAGGAAAACTGTTTGCTAACTTACAAAAATGTACATTTTGTCTTGACAGGGTTGTTTTCCTAGGTTTCGTTGTGAGTTCTGAAGGCTTGGAGGTGGACAAAGAGAAGGTTAAAGCCATTGAAGAGTGGCCACGACCAGCAAGCATTTCTCAAGTTAGGAGCTTCCATGGACTTGCAAGTTTTTATCAAGATTCGTCCCCAACTTCAGCACCATAGCCGCCCCACTAACAAGTGTTATTAAGAAGAATTCTAAATTCTTTTGGGGGAAGATCAAGAGAAGTCCTTTAATAGCATTAAAGATTGTTTAATACATGCCCCTTTACTTGCTCTACCTGATTTTAATCTAACTTTTGAAATTGAATGTGATGCATCGGTGTGTAGGAATTGGAGCGATTTTGTCTCAAGGTGGACGTCCTATAGCCTATTTTAGTGAAAAATTAAGTGGAGCTACGCTTAATTACCCTACCTATGACAAGGAGATGTATGCTCTTGTGAGGGCAATGGAAACATGGCAACATTACCTTTGGCCTAAGGAGTTCATCATTCACACTGATCATGAGGCATTGAAACATATCCGGGGCAGCATAAACTCAACAAAAGGCATGCCAAATGGGTGGAGTTTCTTGAAACTTTCCCATATGTTATCAAGTACAAGAAAGGTAAGGAGAATATAGTTGCCGATGCATTGTCACGGAGGTATATTCTTTTAAACACTTTGGAATCTAAGTTATTGGGTTTTGTTTTTATTAAAGACTTATATGTCTCGACTCTGATTTTGGAGAGATTTACAAAGCTTGTGAGAAAAGGTCAATTGAAAAATACTATAAGCATGATGGTTTCCTATTTAAGGAAGGAAGACTATGCATCCCTCAAGGTTCCATGCGTGAATTGCTAACTAAGGAAGCTCATGGAGGAGGATTAATGGGACATTTTGGGATAGCAAAGACTTTGGCTATACTTCAAGAGCACCTATATTGGCCTAAAATGAAACGAGATGTGGAGAGGTTGTGTGAGCGATGCATCACTTGCAGGGGAAGGCCAAATCTAAAGTCATGCCACATGGACTTTACACACCACTACCCATACCGGAAGCACCATGGATGGATATTTCAATGGATTTTGTGCTAGGGCTTCCACGTACCAAGAATAACAAAGATTCCATCTTTGTAGTTGTGAATAGATTCTCCAAAATGGCTCATTTCATTCCCTGTAACAAAACTAATGATGCCTCACATATTGCTACTTTGTTTTTCAGGGAAATCTTAAGGTTACATGGCATACCAAGAACTATTGTGTCTGATCGGGATGTGAAGTTCTTAAGTCACTTTTGGAGAGCCCTATGGAGTAAGATTGGTACTAAGTTACTATTCTCCACCACTTGCCACCCTCAAACGGATGGCCAAACTGAAGTGGTGAACCGAGTACTTTCTATGTTACTTGATCCATCATTAGGAAGAATTTGAAAACATGGGAGGAGAGTTTACCACATGTGGAGTTTGCATACAACCGTTCGATCCATAGTACTACAGGCGCACGCCTTTTGAAGTGGTGTATAGATTCAATCCATTAACACCGATAGACTTGTTACCATTACCCGCTGATCAAATTGTGAATAAAGATGGACTTAATAAAGCTGAATTTGTTAAGAAGCTTCATCAACAAGTGCGGGAGAACATTGAAAAACGAACCAAGCAATATGAGCAGCAAGCAAATAAGGGTCGTAAGCGAATTTCCTTTGAGCCGTGGATTGGGTGTGGCTGCACATGAGGAAAGAAAGGTTCGGCTCAACGAAAGTCCAAATTAATGCCTCGGGAGATGGACCATTCCAAATAGTCAAGAAGATCAATGACAATGCCTATCAATTAGATCTTCGGTGAGTTTAATGTTAGTGCAACCTTCAATGTTGCTGACCTATCTCCTTATGATGTAGATGACGATTTGGGGACAAATCGCCTTAAAGAGGGAGGGACTGATATGAACGTCAATGGCAAAGACCCAGAGAAGTACCCAGGTGGCCCCATTACTCGAGCAAGGGTCAAGGAGTTCCAAGCAGCCATGGAAAATATGTTTACATCAAGCTTGGGACGTGAGAAAGAAGAAATAATAAGGGAGGAACACTTTACTTTGCTTATGCATGAATTTGCATGAGTATTTAAAGTTTGCATAACATTCATTGCATTCAATAAACATGTTGTTCATTAAAGCATGCGTTGCATTTAAACATGTAGTTCATTTAGTTATACACTTCATTTAACTAAGTAGTTCATTGATTAAACTAGTTCATTCAAGATTATTAGTTCATTGAATAAAGTTAGTTCATTAATTAAACTAGTTCATTCATCAAACTAGCTCATTTATTAAACTAACTCTTAATTGTTTGCATGCATGTTTTCAATTAAAGATTGAATAAAGTTTACCTTTGTGTCTAGGTGCATGAGGAAGATGAACGGTTTTACGGATGCAAGAATATCAGCCAGAATGTCTTCCAGTCTGGATGCGATACTGAGGCGTGTTTGGATCCGTAAATCAATTGGACGTTATTCCTCCATCTCTTAGCTTTCCAAGGCATTCAAGGTTGATGTTATCACCATTCAAGTGGGGGTTTCAAAATTCATTGAGGAGACATGAAATGAAGGCTGGATGAAACTCACCTTTTTATGACATTCAAGTCATATTAATCAGCTTGGAAGATGAAGAGTTGCACTTAAATTGGACAGCAAGGATGTCTACATTCATCCTTGTCCACATTCATCCCCTTTCTCTTCATATGATAGCAAAACAAGGCAGCCCAAGAGTCCTTCTTAATTTGGACGAAAATATGACTAAATTCAACCTCAATTTGTCTAAACTAATCAGCTTTGAAGATGAGAAGAAAGGACAAAGCATTCATGTGTATTCAAGTGCATTAAGATGAGCATTCATCTTTCTTGTAACACCTTTTCATATTCTGCCTACTTCTACTATAAATAGGCATCTTTAGGATCATTGTAGGACACACTTTGAATATATAAAACATCTTTGAAAGATTGCTTTCATTCTTGTTCTCTTGTGGAACTTTATCGGCTTCAAGTTAGTCTTGTAGTCTTCATCCATTTCCCTTTTGTTATAGCGTTGGTTCCTAGCTCATCTATAGCTAGTGGGTCACGTTCCATATCCTACCACTTCATTTCCACTTTATTATATTGCTGGTTCCTAACTCTTTATAGTTAGGGGTCACAATCCATCCTTTGAATTTCTTCATCTTAACGCCAACACCCCATCATCTTCACCTACATTTTCATCTTTTTTATTTTTTTCTTCCATAATCACAACTATCACTCTTCCTACACCCCTTCTACATATCTTTCATCCCATTATTTCTATTTCTTATTTATCTATTTCTACTTACATTGTTGTTTGAGTAATTTTAGAATACATTCAAAGCCTTTGCAGAGTTCTTACTAGAATCACGATCGGGCATTCACATATATGATTCAAAACTCATAGTCGAGATCATATCATTTGGTATCGAGCCTAGACGATTCAGTAAGCGTATTATTTTTCTCTCTCCGGGTTAGTAAAAAAAAAAAAAAAAAATCTTAAAGAGGGAGGAGCCGTCTATTCTTGTTTAAAAAAATTACAATACATCATTTCTTATTGCTGAATTACAAATTCCTTTATCTATTCTTAGTAATTCTTTCTTTTTGAAGCCATTATCCTTTTATTATTCATCATTCTCCTACCAAGCTAGAATTGTTTCAGCCAAGTCCACGAGACACTTGTAAGCCTTGAGGAAGTTCCCAAAACGACTTGAAAATAAAGCACAGTGGTAAAAGGCATGAGTGTGCATTAAGGGGAAAAGCCTAACCCGAGTGAAACACAGTGTGAGTGCATTTTCTTTGGAGTGGAAAGGTGAGATTTTGTGTTAGTAAGGTTTAATTTCTTTTGTTTCTTTATCTAACATGTCACAAAGATCTGGTCATAGTGGTGAAGGAGTTCCCAATTTGCAAAATCAGGCTATGCTTCAAGCAATGGCCAAAATGATCCAAGAGCAATTGGAGCCCCTAATTGAACGAATAGACCAGCTTGAAATTTCACAAGCTAATCGGGGTAATGAGGAGTATCTGAAGAAGTTGAAGTAGATGATGTGCAAGATCAAGTATCCCAACATAGCATGGTACAACAAGGCCGAGAGCTCGACCACGAGTAGACGATAATCTCAGCAACATCAAGATTACCATTCCTCCTTTTCAAGGAAGAACGGATCCTGAAACCTATCTTGCATGGGAAAAGAAGGTTGAGCACATTTTTGAGTGCCATAACTATTCAGAGCTTAAAAGGTAAAACTCGCTGCCATTGAGTTTACGGATTATGCACTAATATGGTGGGATCAATTGACATCAAGTAGGAGACGCAATGGAGAACATCCTATCACTACATGGGATGAAATGAAAGCGGTGATGCGAAGGCGATTCATTCCAACCCACTACCATCGAGAGTTATTCAACCGTCTTCAAAATCTTTCACAAGGTAACCGAAGTGTTGAAGATTACTACAAAGAGATGGAGGTGTCCATGATTCGAGCCAACATCGACGAGGATCGAGAAGCCACAATGGCAAGATTCCTAGCGGGACTAAATCCGGACATTGCGAACGTGGTCGAGTTGCAACATTATGTGGAGATGGAAGACATGGTGCATATGGCCATGAAAGTGGAAAAACAGCTCAAAAGAAAGGGTGCCCACGATCTTATGGGAGTTCAACATCAAAATGGGGCAAAGTTCATACAAGAAGACTCCTCCAATACCGTCTCACGAAAAAGGAGGACCACCGAAGGAAGTAAGCCCATTGCGAAACCAGCAAGGGTAAGACTACCGCTACTCCAAATCGTTCCCGTGACATACAATGTTTTAAGTGTTTGGGGCGTGGACACATTGCAAGCCAATGTCCGAACCGCAACACCATGCTTCTTCGAGATGATGGAGAAGTTGAATCGAACAAGAAGAGGATGAGAATGAAGATGTTGCCATCGAAGAAGAAGAATTAGAGTATGGCGTGGAAGGAGAGGTTCTTGTTGTCAAAAGAAGCCTAAACGTACAATCCGTTGGAGGAAATGAACAACGAGAAAATATCTTCCATACTCGTTGCCATGTTGGAGGAAAGGTATGCTTTGTTATTATTGATGGTGGTAGTTGCACTAATGTTGCTAGTACCTTAATGGTAGATACACTTGGCTTGGCAACAACAAAGCATCCACAACCTTATAAGCTACAATGGCTCAACGATGGAGGAGAACTCAAGGTGACCAAACAAGTTCGAATTGTTTTCTCTATTGGGAAGTACAAAGACGAGGTATTATGCGATGTCGTTCCAATGCACGCAAGCCATTTATTACTTGGAAGGCCTTGGCAATTTGATAGGCGAGTGATCCATGACGGGTATACCAACGGTATCGTTCACCCATGAACAAAGAAGATCACTTTAGCCCCACTTTCTCCAAAACAAATACATGAAGACCAAATTTTATTGAGAGGAAAAATTGAAAAAGCCAAAGAGAGAGAGACCAAAATGGAGGTAAAAGCAAAGGAGTGTGATCAAAATGAGGAAGGAAAATCAGCATTCTTTCTAAAAGAGAGAGTTGAAAAAGAGTTTAATGACAGCAAAGGAAGCACTTGTGCTCATGTACAAGGAAAATTTCTTGAATACTAACTACCTTGATCAAAATTTGCCTGCTTTTGTTGTGTCTTTATTGCAGGAGTTTGATGACCTATTTCGGAGGAAATACCAAGTGGCTGCCACCTATTCGTGGCATAGAACATCAAATAGACTTTGTTCGAGCCGTCATTCCAAACCGACCAGCGTGCATCAAGCAACCCCGAAGAAACTAAGGAGTTGCAAAGGCAAGTATCTGAGTTGATGTCAAAAGGCTACGTGAGGGAAAGCCTTAGCCCATGTGTCGTGCCGGTTCTACTTGTGCCAAAGAAGGATGGAACTTGGCGCATGTGTGTGGACTGCCGAGCGATAAACAAAATTACGGTAAAGTATCGTCACCCTATTCCTCGCTTAGATGACATGTTAGATGAGCTTAGTGGTTCTAACCTCTTTTCCAAGATTGATCTTAAAAGTGGTTACCACCAAATACGAATGCGGGAAGGTGATGAGTGGAAAACAAACATTCAAAACTAAGCAAGGCCTTTATGAGTGGTTGGTTATGCCTTTTGGCTTAACTAATGCTCCAAGCACGTTTATGAGGTTAATGAATCATGTTCTTAGGCCATTCTTGGGTAAGTTTTGTGTGGTTTACTTTGATGACATTCTAATCTATAGTAAAACCATGGAAGAACATGTTCAACATTTAAGGTCAGTTTTGCTAGTTTTGAGGAAGGAAAAACTGTTTGCTAACTTACAAAAATGTACATTTTGTCTTGACAGGGTTGTTTTCCTAGGTTTCGTTGTGAGTTCTGAAGGCTTGGAGGTGGACAAAGAGAAGGTTAAAGCCATTGAAGAGTGGCCACGACCAGCAAGCATTTCTCAAGTTAGGAGCTTCCATGGACTTGCAAGTTTTTATCAAGATTCGTCCCCAACTTCAGCACCATAGCCGCCCCCACTAACAAGTGTTATTAAGAAGAATTCTAAATTCTTTTGGGGGAAGATCAAGAGAAGTCCTTTAATAGCATTAAAGATTGTTTAATACATGCCCCTTTACTTGCTCTACCTGATTTTAATCTAACTTTTGAAATTGAATGTGATGCATCGGTGTAGGAATTGGAGCAGTTTTGTCTCAAGGTGGACGTCCTATAGCCTATTTTAGTGAAAAATTAAGTGGAGCTACGCTTAATTACCCTACCTATGACAAGGAGATGTATGCTCTTGTGAGGGCAATGGAAACATGGCAACATTACCTTTGGCCTAAGGAGTTCATCATTCACACTGATCATGAGGCATTGAAACATATCCGGGGCAGCATAAACTCAACAAAAGGCATGCCAAATGGGTGGAGTTTTTTGAAACTTTCCCATATGTTATCAAGTACAAGAAAGGTAAGGAGAATATAGTTGCCGATGCATTGTCACGGAGGTATATTCTTTTAAACACTTTGGAATCTAAGTTATTGGGTTTTGTTTTTATTAAAGACTTATATGTCTCTCGACTCTGATTTTGGAGAGATTTACAAAGCTTGTGAGAAAAGGTCAATTGAAAAATACTATAAGCATGATGGTTTCCTATTTAAGGAAGGAAGACTATGCATCCCTCAAGGTTCCATGCGTGAATTGCTAACTAAGGAAGCTCATGGAGGAGGATTAATGGGACATTTTGGGATAGCAAAGACTTTGGCTATACTTCAAGAGCACCTATATTGGCCTAAAATGAAACGAGATGTGGAGAGGTTGTGTGAGCGATGCATCACTTGCAGGAAGGCCAAATCTAAAGTCATGCCACATGGACTTTACACACCACTACCCATACCGGAAGCACCATGGATGGATATTTCAATGGATTTTGTGCTAGGGCTTCCACGTACCAAGAATAACAAAGATTCCATCTTTGTAGTTGTGGATAGATTCTCCAAAATGGCTCATTTCATTCCCTGTAACAAAACTAATGATGCCTCACATATTGCTACTTTGTTTTTCAGGGAAATCTTAAGGTTACATGGCATACCAAGAACTATTGTGTCCGATCGGGATGTGAAGTTCTTAAGTCACTTTTGGAGAGCCCTATGGAGTAAGATTGGTACTAAGTTACTATTCTCCACCACTTGCCACCCTCAAACGGATGGCCAAACTGAAGTGGTGAACCGAGTACTTTCTATGTTACTTGATCCATCATTAGGAAGAATTTGAAAACATGGGAGGAGAGTTTACCACATGTGGAGTTTGCATACAACCGTTCGATCCATAGTACTACAGGCGCACGCCTTTTGAAGTGGTGTATAGATTCAATCCATTAACACCGATAGACTTGTTACCATTACCCGCTGATCAAATTGTGAATAAAGATGGACTTAATAAAGCTGAATTTGTTAAGAAGCTTCATCAACAAGTGCGGGAGAACATTGAAAAACGAACCAAGCAATATGAGCAGCAAGCAAATAAGGGTCGTAAGCGAATTTCCTTTGAGCAGTGGGATTGGGTGTGGCTGCACATGAGGAAAGAAAGGTTCGGCTCAACGAAAGTCCAAATTAATGCCTCGGGAGATGGACCATTCCAAATAGTCAAGAAGATCAATGACAATGCCTATCAATTAGATCTTCCGGGTGAGTTTAATGTTAGTGCAACCTTCAATGTTGCTGACCTATCTCCTTATGATGTAGATGACGATTTGGGGACAAATCGCCTTAAAGAGGGAGGGACTGATATGAGCGTCAATGGCAAAGACCCGAGAAGTACCCAGGTGGCCCCATTACTCGAGCAAGGGTCAAGGAGTTCCAAGCAGCCATGGAAAATATGTTTACATCAAGCTTGGGACGTGAGAAAGAAGAAATAATAAAGGGAGGAACACTTTACTTTGCTTATGCATGAATTTGCATGAGTATTTAAAGTTTGCATAACATTCATTGCATTCAATAAACATGTTGTTCATTAAAGCATGCGTTGCATTTAAACATGTAGTTCATTTAGTTATACACTTCATTTAACTAAGTAGTTCATTGATTAAACTAGTTCATTCAAGATTATTAGTTCATTGAATAAAGTTAGTTCATTAATTAAACTAGTTCATTCATCAAACTAGCTCATTTATTAAACTAACTCTTAATTGTTTGCATGCATGTTTTCAATTAAAGATTGAATAAAGTTTACCTTTGTGTCTAGGTGCATGAGGGAAGATGAGCGGTTTTACGGATGCAAGAATATCAGCAGAATGTCTTCCATTCTGGATGCGATCTGAGGCGTGTTTGGATCCGAAATCAATTGGACGTTATTCCTCCATCTCTTAGCTTTCCAAGGCATTCAAGGTTGATGTTATCACCATTCAAGTGGGGTTTCAAAATTCATTGAGGAGACATGAAATGAAGGCTGGATGAAACTCACCTTTTATGACATTCAAGTCATATTAATCAGCTTGGAAGATGAAGAGTTGCACTTAAACCTGGACAGCAAGGATGTCTACATTCATCCTTGTCCACATTCATCCCCTTTCTCTTCATATGATAGCAAAACAAGGCAGCCCAAGAGTCCTTCTTAATTTGGACGAAAATATGACTAAATTCAACCTCAATTTGTCTAAACTAATCAGCTTTGAAGATGAGAAGAAAGGACAAAGCATTCATGTGTATTCAAGTGCATTAAGATGAGCATTCATCTTTCTTGTAACACCTTTTCATATTCTGCCTACTTCTACTATAAATAGGCATCTTTAGGATCATTGTAGGACACACTTTGAATATATAAAACATCTTTGAAAGATTGCTTTCATTCTTGTTCTCTTGTGGAACTTTATCGGCTTCAAGTTAGTCTTGTAGTCTTCATCCATTTCCCTTTTGTTATAGCGTTGGTTCCTAGCTCATCTATAGCTAGTGGGTCACATTCCATATCCTACCACTTCATTTCCACTTTATTATATTGCTGGTTCCTAACTCTTTATAGTTAGGGGGTCACAATCCATCCTTTGAATTTCTTCATCTTAACGCCAACACCCCATCATCTTCACCTACATTTTCATCTTTTATTTTTTTTTTCTTCCATAATCACAACTATCACTCTTCCTACACCCCTTCTACATATCTTTCATCCCATTATTTCTATTTCTTATTTATCTATTTCTACTTACATTGTTGTTTGAGTAATTTCAGAATACATTCAAAGCACTGCAGAGTTCTTACTAGAATCACGATCGGGCATTCACATATATGATTCAAAACTCATAGTCGAGATCATATCACTATCTGTCTGTCTATCTGTCTGTCTATCTATCTGTCTATCTGTCTGTCTATCTGTCTATCTATCTGTCTGTCTGTCTATCTGTCTATCTATCTGTCTGTCTGTCTATTTATCTACCTACCTACCACCTACCTACCTACCTACTTATCTATCTATCTATATAATACACACTCGAACAAGTGAGTAGGAAATAATTTTGAATTGTAAACATTGGTATATACTAGTAATTAGGTACAAACTTGAATACATATGAAAGCTTGTAGGTGCTAATTGATAAATATGAAATGTGTACACTTGAAATGCTGCCCTATTTTATAAATGTGTACTTTTATTGGGTTGTATGCATGATTTTAAGATGTTAAAGGACTATTTTGAGTATATGGAAAACATGCTGGACTATTAAAGTTATGTATGTTTATATACATGAAACTAGGTATTGTTGTGAATGTATAAAGTAAGTGTCGACTGTTTGGACAGCAAACAAATAAGTTAAGGGATTGTTTTCATAAACAAAACTGTTTTGAGTACATAGATGCAATTACATATGAAAAATTGACTTGTTGGTACATTACAAAAGTATACTGGGCTATCTTGTGAATGTATGTATACATTGAGAGAACTGTTTTGAATAAGAATAAACGTGTTGGGGACTGTTTTTGTAACTCTAAAATGTGGTTTTGTAAATCTGAATTGAAGAGTTAATTTCCATAGTTTGGGGGTTGTTTTATAAGTTTAAGTGAAATGATGTTTTATAAACTTAAAGTGGGCAGCTTTGATTGCATAATTGGACAAATTTGAGTAAACAAATGTATACAGGTTACTTAGACTGTTTGGAAATGCGTATGAAACTAGTGGGCTGTTTTGGTTTGTGTAATTGTAAATATGTGTATGCATGAATGCTAGATTGCTATGTTTAAGTGAGAAACAATAGAGACTGTTGAATAGATTAAATTTGGAAGATTTGAAGTTTTCTGGTTCTCGATTTCGGTTTTCTCTGCAATAATATTCTTAACTCTGATTTTTCTCCTAAACCGGGTTGAGGGCGTTACATCTATCCAAGCATGAGGAGGATAGAACCCGCTTATCTATTCGAGCTTGATGAGAATAGAATCCGCTTATCCATCTAAGTATATCTATCCGAGCATGAGGACGATAGAACCTGCTTATCCATTCGAGCATAAAGAGAATGGAACACCTTTTTTAGCTGGCCTATCTATTCGGGCTTGAGGAGAATAGAACCTGCTTATCCATCTAGTGGAACCCTTTTTTCAGTCTGCTTATCTATCCGAGCATGAGGAGGACAGAACTTGCTTATCTGTTCGAGTATGAGGAGAGCGGAACCCGCCAGTCTGGTCAAACATTGAGTGTTGACAGGTTTGGTAATCGGTAAAAATCAGTTTCCTTTGTTCATTGCTCTATTCCTGTTTCACCGGAATAACCAAAGAGGGACAGCTGTTGTCATTGATTTTTCACCTCAACTTTTATATTGTTATCATTGTTTATTGATTTGTATTTTATTAGAATTAGATGCTAGATCCAAAATATTTGTTACTAGAATTGTTTGAGTTAGTATGTAAACAATAAAAGGGCTATTTGGCCCGTTTTACTAGCAAAATAAAATAAAAAAAAGCAAGTCAAAATATATAAAATGTGTATTTGTATTAAAACAAACCCATTACAAAAATAAAGAGTCCATTACATGTTCAATAAGAGCCTGTTCGGCCCAACTAAACAAAACTCTAATGACCTTTTCTTTCTTTGTGATTATGCGCAGCTGAAGGAGAACCGTTGGATTAGGGGATTGATCCAGCGGCATAGATCATGCCAGTTGGAGTGGATTAATCCTCGCATCTCCCAACCATTAGATCTAGACGAGATCTAATGGCCTAGATCGCTCCAGAGCAGGGCACATGGATCATCACTCGCACGTGGCAGCTACGCGCCCGACCGTCCAGCTTCCTCTAGCTGTTTCATCTTTCCTGATGGAGGTCGCGCCATTTTCGCCGTGAACCGCTCCTCGTCGACCTCATCAGAAACATGAAAAAGGAAACACAAGAGATGAAATCCCTAAATGGAGGCAAAGTCAACCAAATCAAAGAGGGACCAATCCCTAAATTGAAGCTTATGGCAAAGATCAAGAAAAATCTGAATCAAGATAGAAGTAATTCGGGAAAATCAGGGATTTGTTCTTGTAATCCAAGAATTTCTATAACTATATAAAACCCATGTAAAATCCATGTAACAGACACACAAGATTCACACAACAATTCACAGCAACAATAAATAGGAAGGATACATAATTAGCATTCAAATTTCAAAGTGTAGCAAGCAAAGTTGTAAGCAATTTCGGAGAAATAAAGAAAGCATCATATTTCTTCTAATTTCTTCTTCTATTGTTATTATTTCGAATTTAAATAAAGAAAAAGGGTGTTTTTTTACCTCTATTTTTGCGAAGCGTCGTCGTGGGTTTAGTTTTGACGTTATTCCGGTGATAAAATATGATTTGTAATCTGCCGGATTCTGGAAAAAGAGGAATTTTTTGGGAAATTTTGCCGCCAACAATGGCGGCTGACACGACAGACGTTCGCCCTGTTCTTCAATCCATGAAGAACACGAATGAACACCTCAAAGAATTTTAGGGAGGCTGGTTTGATCCGTTTTGAAAATGTGAGGGAAATGTTTTTTTGTTTCTGATATTAGCTATTTATACTAACCTGGTAACCCGACCCGTACCCATGAACGACCCGCGCCTTACTTTCGTGGATATCATGCCACAGCACTTCAACCTTTATTTCATTCAATTTCGTCCCTTTTTATTTTAAATTGACCTCCAAAATCTTTTTCTCTTTCAATTCGACCATCACATTTCATCTTATTTCGATTTGGTCCTTAATTCAAATTTTCTTTTAAAAATAAAAACTGATTACCCTTTCCTTTATTTAAAATTTCCTTTATATTCTTTATAAAATGCACTCAATTTTACTTAAACCTTAATAGCTAAAATGAATGTAGATATTTTAGGGATTAATCATTAATTAGGTTTTATTTAAAAAACTAGAACACATTTAAATGTTTCTGTTGTTTTGTTAAATAAGTGAAAATTAATTAATGCGGTGTCTTACCAAACGAAAATGACAGGTTAGTTCCAGGAGTGTTGGCGGTGATTGGAGTTCATTTTTCAGGCGGTAGGGCCGTTAAAATAGATCTATATTCATAAAACGAACAAATAAATCGAAATCTTGTGAACTTGCAAATTCCAGTTTTGAAAATACTTTTTAAAATCAATAAGGTACCAACTTTTGGACGTGGTGGGGGTGCTAACCCTTCCCCACTCGTAACTGACCCTCGAACCTATTTTTCTGGTTTCCATAGACGAAAAATGTTGTTTTAATAAATAGAATGTTTTATTAAAATAACCTCATTTTTAAAAGTGATCCAATCACACTTTTTTCAAAAATGATTGGTGGCGACTTTGTGCATTTTAGTTTTCAAAATGTCGGGCCCTTCCAAAAGGGGGTAGCGGCACAAAACAAATGCAAGTAACATCATAATAGCTTCCAGTCTAGCTAATGGGTGCATAGGTTTCATCAAAATCAATTCCTTCTTCTTGAGTGTAACCTTAAGCAACAAGTCTAACCTTGTTTCTCACTATGTTACCACTCTCATCTAGTTTGTTTCTAAAAACTCATTTAGTACTTATTGTAGATTTTATTACTAGGCCAGTCAACTAATGTCCAAACTTGACTCCTCTCAAATTGATTTAACTCTTCTTGAATAGACAATATCCAATATCCAATAATCATCATTTAATGCTTCTTTGATATTTTTAAGCTCTATGCATGAGATAAATGCAACATAATTACAAGTATTTCTAAGAGAAGATCTAGTGGTTACCCCTTTGATAGTAGAACTCCCTTGGGTAAGTGACCTCCTTTTCCTCTAGAGACATGACATTCAAGGCTTCTAGAGGTGGATCTTGTGGTTCTTCTTTTGGTGGAACTTCTTCTACCATTGATGATTGTCCTCCACCATCATTGGCATCCAAAATTCCTACATCATCATCATTACAAGTATCCTTCCTCGGAATGAGGTTATCATCGAAAACAACATGAATTGACTCTTCAACCACTAAATTCCATTTGCTAAATACACGATAGGCTTTAGAGTTTAAAGAGTAATCTAGAAAAATTGTTCATCACTTTTTGCATCAAACTTGCCTAAAATGTCTTTTCCATTGTTTAAAACAAAAAAATTGATAAAAATAGCTAATGTTAGGCTTTTTATTTTTGAACAGCTCATAAGGTGTTTTCTTAAAATTTTACCTAATCATTATACGGTTGACAATATTAGAAGCGGTATTTGTGGCTTCCACCCAAAAATACTTAGGCAAATTGTTTTCACAAAGCATGGTTCTAGCCATTTCTTCTAAAGTTCTATTTTTCCTCTAACAACCTCATTTTGTTGAGGTGTGCGAGGAGCCAAAAAATTATGGCTAATTCCATTTGAGTTACAAAACTCTTCAAAACTAAGATTTTGAAATTCGGTTCCATGGTCACTCCTAACATGAAAAATAGAGTAACCAACATCATTTTAGTTTGCTTTTGAAAACGTAGTGAATTTTTCTAAAGCCTTATCATTGGTACTTAAACAGACAAACCAAGTAAATCTAGAGAAATCATCAACTAAAACAAATGCATATTGTTTTGAACCCAATCTCACAGTTCTAATAGGGCCAAAAAGATCTATATGGATCAACTGTAAAACTCTACTAGCTGATACATCATTAATAGATTTAAAAGAAACTCTTTTATGTTTGCCTTTTGCACATGCATCACAAATTCTGTCAAGAGAAAACTTGATTTTTAGCAAACATCTTCCTAGATCATTTGAAATCATTTTTTTCCAAAACACTCATGCTTCCATGTCCTAGTTTTCTATGCCACAACCAAGAATCATGCTCATCTTTTGCAGCAAAACATGCATTTGAAATATGAATGTCATCTAAATGCATATATATATATATATATATATATATATATATATTTCCTATTCTATGACCAATAAGCACAATTTTATTAGATGCAATGTCAATGATTTTGCAACAATTTAAATCAAAAATGACACTGAAACCTTTATCACACAATTGACTTATGCTTAACAAATTATGTTTAAGACCTTTGAAATATAAAACATTGTCAATGAGTATAGAAGAGTGATTACCAATAGAACAAATTCCTTCAATGTGGTCTTTGGAGTTGTCACCGAAAGCCACTACTCCTCTACTTTTTGGTTTTAGCTCCAAGAATCGACTCTTGTCTCTAGTCATGTGTCTCAAGCATCCACTATCAAGGTACCATGAATTTGCACTTGAAAAGTTTCCCATGTAACAATGCTCCCCCTACAAACATAGACTCAAGTCTTGATTTTTGGTACGCAAATTCTTTTGGGTCCATGAGTATTAGCTCCCAAAATCTTGGTTACCTTGGGAATCCAATAAGCAATGGCATCAACATTGTTAGAAGTGACTATTTCCTTAGGAACCCAAACACTCCTAACTTTTTTACCATTAAAGGGCCTTTGGAAGCCTCTATGTTTGTATACATTAAAGTTTCTTCTCACATGTTTGGGTTTTGAATGGTTTCCTTTTTCAAAATGAGGTGTCCCAACCATGTTTAAAGAAGCTTTAAGATCGCCCATTTCCTTTTGGACATCATCATGAACTTTTGAAAGTAGGTTATGCAAGTTTTGGTTTTTCTTTTCAAAATCCTTTTATTGCTTGAATATCGACAACCTTCCTTTCAAGTTCCACATTGGTTTTGGATAAAGGATCCTTTTGAATTTTTAAATCCGAAATAGTTTTCTTGTTTTTCAAAAGTGATTCTTTATACTTCAAAACCAATTCATCATAAATCTCTTGCAACTCATCATAAACTTCTTGAAGCTCATCAAAAGTGAAATCAAAATTAGATGAGTTTGATGTTACCTTAGGATCCTCCTCCAATTCCATGAGAGAAAGTTTAGCTACCTCTTGCTCCTGATCGGATGAGTCTTCATCGCTCCAAATAGCTACATGTGCCTTGAGCTTCTTCTTCTTCCCAAAGCTCTTATTCTTTAGCTGGGGACAATCAAAGTTGATATGTCTCGGCTTTTTGCACTTATAGTATATGATTTGGTCCTTCTCTTTTTCCTTAGACTTGTTCTTTAAACCCTCCCTTTGTTGGAACTTCCTTTCATGAACCTTGTGAATCTCTTGGCTAGCATAGCCAAGTCTTCATCTTCTTCCTCACTTGAATTGTTGTCTTCTTGTGAAGCTTTGAGAGCAATTCCCATCTTCTTCTTCCCCACTTCCTTCCTCTCTATCTTCTTCCCGTCTTTCTTCTTCTCTTCCTTTCTTCATAATCTCATGAGTGAGAAGAGACCCCAAGAGAGCATCAAGCTTCAAGGTTTTGAGATCCTTGGATTCTATTATATCGATCTTCTTTGAGTCTCATGACTTGAGAAGAAAGTAGATAAGCTTCCAAACAAGCTTGTCTTTTGAGATGACTTCTCCATATCCTTTAAGACCATTGACTATTACGGAGAAACGATCGATCATCTTGGTGATGTCTTCATCCGGTTCCATTTTGAAGTTCTCATAGAAAAGATTAAGGAGCCCAATCTTGGTCTCCCTCACTTCGTTTGTGCCTTCATATGTAGCTTCTAGTTTTTCCTATATCTCCTTCGCACTTGTGCAAGAATACATCTTGGCATACTCGTCCGGTCCAATAGCACAAAAGAAAATGTGCATGGCTTTATCATTGATTCTCATCTTCCTCCGATCTTCCACTACATCCCAAATGAGGTAGTCGTTGGATTTGATGAAGAGCCTTATTCTATTCTTCAAATAGGGATAGTTTACCTCATTGAAATAAGGTAGTTTGGAGATAGATTGTGATTCCTCGAAGTGGTGTCCAGAGGTAGAGGTCATGGCTTGATTTGTTGATTGATTGTACACTGGTAGGATCTACTCAATAGGATGTGAAGCCTTCCAATGAGTGTAGCTCAGATACCGATTGTTGGGATGAACAATCAATGCAAATGGCCAAGATTAGGTGAATTGGAAATTAAAAAATTTGGTAGAAGCAAATGGAAAGGAAATAAAAATTAGGACACAAGATTTATAGTGGTTCAACCTTCTTAACAAGGTTTATATCCAAACTAAGGATTTCCCAAATCCACTAGATTTAAAAACACTCACAAAGAGAAAATTACAAATTTAGCAAACTAAAAATCCTCACAAGGTATCATGTTTGCACAATTCTAGGCTCACTAAAGCCTCAACACTTGAATAAAATGATTACAATTGAGATCGCTTAAGTGGGTTTAGAAGATTAGACAATAAAAGGCTCAAAGATGTTGGATGTGTGCTTGAATGCTTTAGACTTGTTGAATAGTTGTTGAAGAAGCTTTGGAGACTTATTTTATACCCCCTCATTGATTTTTAGCCGTTTGGGTAGTTGGGATATTGGTTATAGTCATTGGGTTGCATTTTTTGCAATAAATATTGTCTGGCAACACTAGTATTGCTACTCGAACAACTATATTGGTACTTGCCATAAGAAGAAAGAGTCGTTGCAAAAAAAGGATATCGATACGCGACCAGCCGTATTGATACGGAGTGATGATTTTGCAAAGGGTATCGGTACGTTCTGTACCATATCGATACTGATTTTCCTCACTATAATCCTTGGAAGTTTTGATTGAAAAGTCATAACGATAAGCCTAAGAGGGTATCAGTACGCATAACCATTTTTCAAAACTTATGGTTCCAATAAACTGACAAGGCAATAGTCAAAAATAATAAATACAAATATTTACAAAATCTTTAAAACCTGTATCGGTACGCTAACATGATTCATGCGCCTCCCCTACAACTCCATGTTATGACAGCACCATGGCCTTTCTCAATGTGGGGCATGGATGTAATTGGTCAGATATACCCTAAAGCTTCAAAGGGCATAGGTTCATCCTAGTGGCTATTAACTACTTCACCAAGTGGGTAGAAGCAGCCTCATACACAAATGTCACCATATTGGTTATTTGTAAATTCTTGAAAAAAAAGATCATTTTTCTTTATGCTTTACCAGAGAGGATCGTCACTGACAATGCCTCCAATCTGAACAATAGGATGATAGATAGGGTTTGTGAACAATTTCAGATCAAACATCACAACTCAGTGACCTATTGCCCAAAGATGAATGGAGCCGTGGAAGCTGCAAATAAAAATATCAAGGAGATAGTTGCAAAGATGGCTGACACTTATACCGATTGGCATGAGAAGTTACCCTTCGCGTTGTATGCCTATAGAACTGCCGTACGAACTTCTACTAGGGCAACACCATTTTCATTAGTATATGGTATGGAGGCGGTGCTGCCAATCGAAGTTGAAATCTCATCTCTCTGTGTTTTGAAGGATGCAGAGTTTTAGAAGAGGCTAAATGGGTCCAAGCCAGTTATGACCAGTTAAACCTCGTTGATGAAAAGAGACTAAAAGCAATATGCCATGGTCAGATGTACTAGAGAAGAATGATACGGGCATACGATAAGAAGGTCCACCCGTGAAAGTTCCGAGAAAGGGATTTGGTGCTAAAGAAGATGTTGCCAATCCAAAGGGATTCACGAGGAAAATGGGCACCTAACTGGGAGGGGCCTTACGTTGTATCAAAGGCCTTTTACATAGGGGCATTAATTCTGGCTGAAATGGATAGAGATGAGCTCAAGAATCTAGTGAGTTTCGATTCAGTCAAGAAATACTATACGTAAAAAAGAAGAAGAAAAAATAAAAAGATAAAAGAAACCTAAAGTGAAAACCCGCAAAGGACGTCTTGAAACCAAAGGAGGATTCGAGTTGAAAATCCGCAAAGGACGGTTTGAGTTGTTGCAAATGACAATTGACTCCTTCAGTGACTTGGCTACTTGGGAGGAATGTCATACCTTCATTCGTCATCGTAGAGGATGAAATCTTCTTGACAAAGGTAGCACTCAAGGTTGTTTCAAAGAAGTTTGGGCCTTTGATATCTAGATATTTGTCTTCTTGTCCCTTCTATCTATATTTCATATTTGCCACAAAAAAATAAATTTCTTTCTCAACTTTTTTGTGTACCCCTTTCATTTCCTTTATAAGAATGTCTTTCATTGGATTAAGGATCATTTGGTTTAAACATCATTTAAATATGCAAGAGATTTTTGTGTATTACTCTGGAAATGGTATAAGGATATAGGGATTATGACACGATCCTTTGTTAATCTTCGAATATAGGGCATGTCATGATCACGGGCAACTAATAACCTAACTCAGAGAAAAGATTAAAGCACCAATATCATTCGGAGATGTTTGAAGTGATGATTCTATGATAAGGTTTGGAAACTCATGAGGATCTTTAAAAGGAACTATTACACACAAGACCGCTTAAAAGGTCGAAACTTAATATCGATGTATCAACTACAATGATAGTTTGAAAACATGGGACGAAAACCCAATATTGATGTACCAACTACAATGTTAATTGAATATGTGAAAGCATGGGGCATCAGCGTACGAAGACCAAATGTTTTCCATAAAGCCAAGAGATACAAAGAATGAGAGTGATGAAGCAGAAGATGGTCATTCCATGAAGCAAAAGATGACCATAGAGATAGTAGAGACAGCCGTTTTCTTGGGCTAAAACGAGTTTTAAAAGACTATAAAAACTCAAGCATGCATTCATGTTTAGACATCCATAGGGGTATGCCCATCATATTTGTATTATATATCAATTCTTGCACGAAGAACCTACTTATCTATTCAAGCACTTGGAGAATAAAACATGCCTATCCGTTAGGGCGTAAAAAGAATGGAACCAGCTCATTTATTCGGGCATTTGGAGAATAGAACCCACCTATCCATTCGGGCGTAAGGAGAATGAAACTAGCTCATCTATTCGGGCATTTGAAGAATAGAACCCGCCTATCCGTTCGGGCATAAGGGGAATGGAACCAGCTTATCTATTTAGGCATTCAGAGAATAGAACCCGCCTACTCGTTCAGGCATCAGGGGAACGGAGCTGAGCAATAAATTGGTGATTGGTAAAAACTAGTGTCTCTCGTTCTTTGCTATATCCTTGTTTCACTAGAATAAGCAAATGAGGGGCAGCTATTGTCACTAATTTTTTACCTTCTTAAAAAATAAAATGTAACTCATTCTTTCTAAAGAAAAATAAAAATAAATACCCATTTAAATAAAACCTACCTCTAAATAAAAATAAACTCATTTTTTAAATCCACCATAAAATTTAAAAAGGTCTATTTTGAAGAGCCTATTCCTAAAAAACAATAAATTTAATAAATAAGAACCCATTTTAAATTAAAGGGGCCCAAACTAACCATTAAATATCTTTTCTTCAGGTTTAATCAAGACTGTCGGATTTAGGGCTGAAAAATCAAGGGTGTGGATTGAATAAAAAAGGGGTAAAGTGGGGAGGACCCCGCACCGCCACGCACCAGCGCGTGTGCTACACGCGCGCGTGATCATCTCCCCCAACCCCTCCCCTTCTTCGATAGCAGTTGCTGTCGCAGCTTCCCCTGCCGCACTACAGCCGCCGGCGACCGCCGAGGTGGGTACCAGCCGACTCGCCTCGACCGGCTAAACCCAACGCCACCGTCGTCCTCCACCTTCGTTCGATCACCTGCAAACAAGAAGAAAAATAGGTATAAAACCTAGTTTTGGGTTAAGGAAAGAACACTCAAATTTCCCCAAATTCGAGCCAAATCAGAGCTGATTTTCAATCATGCTGGAAAAGTAAATAATCAGGTTTATTTTTTGGTTTACTTTGGACGAAATCAAGGAATTGTGTCCCCAAATTTCCTTGTTTCCCAAGCTCTTTAACACTATAAATTGAGCTATCACTCCCTCTTGTTCTTCACGAATTATCCATCAATTCATCCAAGAGTTCACTAAAGAATTTCATCCGAAAATCATCTGAAAGTGGTTGGAATTTGTTCAAGTTTTGAGCAGCATTGGTTCGAATTTTTGCAAGTAGTAGAAGCTAGTAGTCCATCTCTTCATCGGTATAATTTCTCCCTTTTTCTTTTTTAATTTTAATTCTGTTTTTCTTATATATATTTGTTCATGTGATTTTCTTCCTTTGTTCATATATGTTTAAAATTTGGGTTTTAGTTCGATTTAAAATATGATTTTCAGAGTTTTAAACCTTTTTTTAAATAATAATATTGGGAGGAGGTCACCGCCGGTGAGCGGCGGCCGACGCCGGTGGATGGCGACCGACAGGGTGGCCCTCCTCCTTCTTCATCCTCTTTGATGAACGCCAAGAACAAGTTTAATTCTTGTTAAGAAATGATATTTGATCCATCCAAGTTCTTTAAAAAAAAATTGGGTTGTTTGTAAATAAAAGTGGGCCTTTAACCCATCCCTCTTTGGTCCAAATACGATCTTTAAAACCAACATATTATTATTCTTTTAAAAAATCCAAAAATTAACTAAAAAATCTCATAATTTGTTCTTTTTTGACTTTGTTTAAATGTTGTCACCACCCATTTTTGAAAATAAAACAATTACTTTAAAGCATAAAAATTTAAAAAATAAAGTTTTCTATAAAATCTTTAAACAAGAATAAATCTATTGAATATTAAATACCCTTTTAAAAATAAAGATTCTTCTTCAAAAATCATATAAAAAGTTTTTTTAAATTTTAAAAAATATAAAAGTTTTAAATTTTAAAAAAACATAAAAAGAAATAACCTTTTTCGAACGCAAATAATGAAAGTTTTAAAACAAAAAGCAAGAAAAGCTTAAAAAGAAAAAACTCTCGAATATGAAAAAATAAAGAATAAAACCAATTCAAAAACATTTTTTTAAACACAACAAAAAAGAAGTTTTAAATAAAATAGTCTTTAAAAATAAAAATAAAAAATAAGAACAACAACAAGTTTTTTTTTTAAAAAAAAGAAAATTAAAGTTGTTTTATAAAAAAGGAAAATAAAAAAAATAACAACGAGAATTGTTCCAAGTTCCTTAAAAAACTTTTAAATTTTAATTTGTGTTTCACTTTCTTGTTTTGCCTTCGTTTTGCTCTAGTATTAAGATAGCCTTAGGAATAAGTTCTTCAAGCCTTAGATAGAGACTTCTTTGTAATAAAATTTTCTTCATGAAAATAAAATACACTTAATAAAAACTTAAATCCATAAATAGGAAAAATATTTAGACCTTTTTTAGGATTAATAAATTTTAAATTAGAATAAAAAATCTTCAACAAATTAATTTCCTTTATTTGATAAAAAGTGAATTAAAGTGGTGCGGTGTCTTACTAAACGGAAATGACGGGTTAGCGCCAGAAGTGTTGCGGTGATTGGAGTTCATTTTCGAATAGTAAGACCGTTAAGATGATATTAAGTTTATAAACGGACAATAATTTTAAGTGTTACGAAAATTCACAAAATCTGACATCAAAACATTTTGTAATCGGCTAGGTACTAATTTTTTGGCGTTGTGGGGGTGCTAACCCTTCCCCATACGTAATCGACTCCCGAACCCGTTTTTGTTTTCGCGGACCTAAACCGTTGTTTTAATAAAATAAAATATTTTTATTAAAATAACCCGATTTTTAGGTGATCCAATCACACCTTTAAAAAAAAGATTAGTGGTGACTCCGTTAATTTTGTTTTTAAACGTCGAAACACCTCAAAAAAGGGTTGCAACACTTATAATTAAGAAATAGAAAGATATAGGCTTTTAGAATAAAATAGTTATTAAATCAGAACTATAAAAATATTTTTAGCACACAAAAATTAGGAAATTATTTCATCAAATTCAACTCAATTTTGGAAACAAATAGAGAAGGTTATGGGTCAGGTTCGGTCAAGTTTTTGGTCGATCTGAATTCGACCCAAGTATTATACTCCTTCTTCCTGACACCTGATTTGACCCGAGCTTAGGAGGTTTCACCATACCCAAATTTTAAATTAAAAACTCGTCACCGACCTAACACAAATATATATTAAAATTTCTCATCTTTATCCGACAAAATAGGGAACTAAATAAAAAATATAGGGAGATGAACAATATGACAATTATCCTTAAATATATAGAGGATAACTACAAAATAGATAGCTAATTGAAAAGAATAGAAAAGGAGAAATTATAGCAATTATCTCTAAATATATAGAAAAAATCATATAGTATCATCTCGGGGTTGAGTCAGTAGGGGTGCTCATTCAGTTAATTTGACCACCGATCTAACTAAATTAAGCAAAACTCAATTAACTATTTTTTTCTTTAGTCGAACAAAATTTTGATTGAAAGTATTAACTGAACTGAACAAAGTTTGGTTAATTCGTTTCGGTTTTCTAAATAATCAAACTTTGTTATAAGTTTTAGGGTTTTTGTTTTTTCTTTAGATATATTAGATTAATTTGAGTATTTTTTTTCATTTTGGTTAAAAAGTGGCTGGGTTTTTAAATCTTAATGGGTCTATGATTAAAAATTAGTTAGGCTTCTTGACATCTTAATGGTTTAGGCTTACAATATGGAATATATATATATATATATATATATATATATATATTATCAAATATTGAATATCTTCCGTTAATTAACCGGTTTCGACCGAATTAATTGATAATTAAATTTTGAAAATAGTTAACAGTTAATTGACCAAACAACTAATTAACTGAAATAAATTTTGATTCAGTCGATTAATTCAATTTTAACTGAATAATGAACACTCTTACGAGTCGAAGATATTTCATCCTAAATATAAACTTGACCCGGCCTTATCTTTTCATTTAAAAAAACCCAACTTGATAACGCGAACCCAAATTTTCAGGAAAAAATACTATCTATATGGTTGATCGGTCAAAACTTGTTGAGTTCGGATTAATTGAAAACAAAAAAAAATTATGAAAAATATTTCATACACTAACAATGGAAAAAAGGTTTCCACAAATGGTTGTTTTTTTGGTTTAGATGTTTTTTAGAGTTTAGAGTTTAGAGTTAAGGGTTTAGTGATTGTGATTAATTTTTAAGATTTAAAAATAATTTTATAGTTTAAAATTTAAAATTTATGATTTAAAATTTAGATATTAAGATTTAGAGCCATAAAAAATACATGATAATTTTAAAAGCTCGTTTGTGAAAAAAAAAATTCACCACCCTTCCATCAAATGATTACTCATTTATTATTATTATTGTTATTATATAAGAGCTAGCTGGCACAAAAGAATTGGCTTTTTAGACGCGCAAACACCGTCTTGGTGATCTGTGTTAGAGCCCCACGTTTTTAACGGCTACCTGCTCATCTCAACGCTGCTAACGACGTTTCAATTTATATTTTAATTCTCAAACAATAATTAAATATATAATTATTGTAGCCGTTATTCTTCGTTCGATCATCCATTTGAAAACCCTTTGGCGCGTGGGTGTTAAATAGCGCTTTTGGGTGTGCGTATAATAAATGTGTTAATGAGATGTTGCTTCATGTTTTTATTAAAAGTGGGTAAAATAATTTAAGAAACAAGAATGAATATGTTTTCTAAGAAGATACCTATCATTCATCGTATATTAACGATGTTGTTTGTATCTATTCTTAGTTGAGTTTTTAACATTTTTCTTTTATGATTCTTTTATGATCTTAAGTGGTTAATTTCTTGTTTTAATGGTTATAGAAAAATGTTTGGATTATATGTTTAGTTTACTTTTATTGTTGTAAATCATCATTAGGACTGTAAATGAACGTTCAACAAACTGTTCGTAAATTTTTCGGTAGAAAGTTTGTTTATTTATTAAACAAACGAACTGGAACAAACATGACCAATATTTTTTGTTCGTTTAGTTAAATGAATGAACACGAACAAATAGTTCGTTTGTTCATTTACGTTTGGGAATGTTCAATAATATGTTTGTTTAAATTTATTCACATGTTCATTTATATTTATTATTTTTTATAAAAAAAGTAATGTATTTAAAAAATTAAAAAAACATATATAAAAAATAAAAGAAAAAAATTAAACCATACTAAAAAATTGTAAAACCTATATTTCATTTTGATATAACAAAGAGTTTAAGGACCAATTTGTAAAATTTGATAAATTTTAAGTATTCAAAAGTCTCACAAAAATGACAAGGATTTGAACCTAAAATTATTTCTAAGTTAAAAACTTAAACCCCAAAATTTCCTAAGTGTTTTCATACTCAAATAACCAAAAACGCCTAGGCGTATCGATTCGCTTCTAAGCGTTTCGATACGACTTTTAACTACTGAAATTTTAATCGCAAAAACGTACAGATACGATTGTCCCCGTATTGATACGACCTTCATCTGGGATTGTGTTCTTGGTTACGAGTGGACTTCACCGTATTGATACAGGGTGTTGAGATTTTTAAATCTTTGCATTTAATTTTATTACCGTTGTTTTGTCAATTATTGGAATCACCAGTCTTTAAATTTCAGTTAACCCGTATCGATACACCCCTTAGGTATACCGATTTATTTTTCACTAGACTTTTTCCTCATATTCCAATAAGCAAAAACTGTATCGATACGGCCTATCCTTACTGATACGCCCATGCTTTTACACTATGTATATTTCTATACGCCTTAAAGCGTATCGATACGCCTTTTACAACGGGTCTTTTTTTTACAGGTACCGATACGGTCAGTCACCAAACAATATTTATTGCGGGAAAAATGGTCTCCAACGGCTCTATTGATGATAACCATCTAAACGGTTAGAAATCAATGAGGGGATATAAAATCAAGTCTCTAAAGCTTCAACAACAAGAAGTCAACAAGTCTAAAGCAAAATTCCAACTTACTTTGAGCCTATTAGAGTCATATCCTTTGTAACCACTTGTGTTGAGCAAATTTGTACTTCTTTATTTCAAGTTGGGTTGAGTGTACTTGTATTTAGGCAAATCATTTACCTTTGAGAGGTTTTCATTAGTTTGCCAGTCTTCTTGTAAAAGAAAGTGAGTTTGATCAAGCTTTGGGTAAAAAGCTATGATCTTTGTAACGGATTCCTCCTAAGCCTAGAAAAGGGGAAGAATTTTTTAGTGAAGTTGTTTGAAATCTTTAGTGGGGAGCTAAGGTAGTGGATGTAGAACTTATTAGAAGCTTGAACCACTACAAATTCCTTGTGTCATATTTTTCATTTATCCTTTTGCTTCTATTCAAAATTTTAATTGCCAATTCACCCCCTCTTGGCCAAATCGAGTTGATTAATCATCCCAACAATTGGTATCAGAGCCTAGCTCATTTGAGGGATTAACATCCACTTGAGATGATCCTAAAGGTAATTCAATCAACCGACATTCAAGCCATTGCGTCTACTTCCGGCCACAACTTGTATGAGTCTCAATCTGTCACCAAACTGCCTTATTTCAATAGGGTAATTATCCCTATTGGAAAAATCGCGTGAATCTCTTCATCAAATTCAATGACTTACCTCACATGGAATGTAGTAGAAGACGGACCTATCATACCGATGAAGAGTAAAGGCGACCGGTTTGTTCCAAAGTCCAAGCTTGAGATGATCGATGAAGAATGAAGGTGCTTACAAGTCAATGATAAAGCTATGCACATGCTCTTTGTGCGCTTGGACTAGACGAATACTCAAAGATGTCTTCTTGCACAAGTGTAAAAGAGATATGGGACAAGCTCGAGACCACATATGAAGGCACAAATGATGTTAATGAGACTAATATTGGACTCCTCAACTTGAGTTACAAGAATTTTAAGATGAAGCCCGATGAGATCGTCACCAAGATGTTCGATCATTTTTCTGCCTTCACCAACAATCTCAAAGGCTTCGGTGAAGTCATCCTTGAAGACAAGCTTGTCCAGAAGCTCATCTACTCTCTTCTTGAGTCATGGGATAGAAAGAGGATCGGCATTATCGAGGACAAGAACCTCAAAACCTTGAAGCTTGATACTCTTATGAGATCTCTTCTAACCCATGAGATCTTAAAAAAGAAAAAGAAGATGAGAATAAAAGAGAAGAATGTCGAAAAGAAGAAGATGAGAATTACTCTCAAAGCTTCACAAGAAGAGAGTGATTCTAGTAAGGAGGAAAATGAAGAAATGGCCATAAACGGTTCACTCAGTTCATGAAGTCCAATCGGGGAAGAAAGTTTCATCGAATAGGAGACTTTAAGAACAAGGATGGGGAGAATAAGGATCAACTCATTTCCTTTAAGTACATAAGGACCAATTGCCCCCAACTCAAAAGGAAGAGCTTCGAGAAGAAGAAGCTCAAAGAAAACGTTGCTACTTGGAGTGATGAGGAATCATCCGATGAAGAGGAGCAAGAAGTTGCCAACCTTTGCCTCATGGCTCTTGAAGAAGATCCTAAGGTAACCTCTAACTCATCTTCATTTGATTTATCTTTTGATGAACTTCAAGAAGCATACAATGAGTTACAAGAGGTTTATGACGAGTTGGTGGAAAAGTTTAAGGAATCAATTTTGAAAAACAGGAAAATGATTTTCAATTTGAAAAACCAAAAAGATTCTCTTTCTAAAACCAACTCTGAACTTGAAAAGAAAGTTTTTGATTTACAGCAAAAACAAAATGATTTTGAAAACAAAAATCATGATTTAAATAACTTTTTTTTCTAAAATTCATGATGATCACCACAAAAAGGTATGTGGTCTTAAAGCTTCTTTAAGCAAGGTTGGGAAACAAAGTTTTGAAAAAGCAAGTTCTTCAAAGCCCAACTATGTAAAGAGAAACTTTAATGGGTACAAACAAAGAGACTTCCCAAGGCCCTCATATGGTAAGAAGGTTAGAAGTGTATGGGTTCCTAAGGAACTAATTGCTTCTAACAACATTAGTGTTTTGTCTTCTTGGGTTCCCAAGGGAACCAAGATTTTGGGAGCTAATACTCATGGAACCAAAATGATTTGGGTACCATAAACCAAGGCTTAATTCTTTATTTGTATGGGGAGCATTTCTACAAGGCCAAAGCCATATGTACAAATTTGTGGTACCTTAATAGTGGATGCTCGAGACACATGACCGGTGGCAAGAGTTGGTTCTTAGAGCTAAAACCAAAGAGTGGAGGAGTAGTGACTTTCGGTGACAACTCCAAAGGTCACATTGAAGGAATTGGTTCCATTGGTAATCTTCTTCTATCCTTATAGACAATGTTTTATATGTCAACGGTCTAAAACATAACCTTTTAAGTGTAAGCCAACTTTGTGATAAAGGTTTCAATGTTCTTTTTGATTTAAATGGTTGCAAAATTTTAAACATTGAAACTAACAAAATTGTGCTTATTGGTCATCTCATAGGAAACATATACATGGTGTATTTAGATTACATTCATATTTCAAATGCATGTTTTGTTGCAAAAGATGAGCACGACTCATGGTTATGAGCACGACTCTTGATAAAATTCGTGATGCTTTTGCAAAAGACAAACATAAAAGAGTTTCTTTCAAACATATTTATGATGTTTCTACTAGCAGAGTTTTATAATTGATCAACATGGATCTTTTTGTCCCTATTAGGACTATGAGCTTGGGTGGAAATCATATGCATTTGTTTTAGTAGATGATTACTCTAGATACACTTAGGTTCTATTCTTAAGTACCAAGGATGAGGCTTTAGAATTCATCACACATTCAAAAGTTACTCAAAATGATGTTGGTCAATCTATTTCTCATGTTAGAAGTGACCATGGTATCGAATTTCAAAATTTAGGCTTTGAGGATTTTTGTAATTCAAATGGTATAAGCTATAATTTTTTCACTCCTCGCACTCCTCAACAAACTGGGGTTGTTGAGAGGAAAAATCGAACCTTATAAGAAATGGCTAGAACCATGCTTTGTGAAAACAATTTGCCAAATTATTTTTGGGTGAAAGCCACTAATATCGCTTGTTATATTGTAAATCAGTAACGATTAGGCCAATTTTAAGGAAAACACCTTATGAGATTTTAAAATCTAAAAAGCCTAACATTAGCTATTTTCATCCTTTTGGATGTAAATGTTTTGTTTTAAATAATAGAAAATACAATTTAGGCAAATTTGATGCTAAAAGTGATGAAGCTATTTTCTTAAGTTATTCTTTAAACTCTAAATCTTATCGTGTATTTAATAAAAGAACTTTGGTAGTTGAAGAGTCTATACATGTGGTTTTCGATGATAACCTCCTTCTGAGGAAGGATTCTTGTGATGATGATGTAGGAATTTTTGAAGCCAATGATGGTAGGCAACCATCAAAGGTAGATGAAGTTTCTTCCAAAGAAGAAGCACAAGATCCACCTCTAGAAGCCTTGAAGGATGTGACTCTAGAGGAAAGGAAGTGAGCTACCTAATGGAGTTTAACTATGTCAAAAATGGTGAGATTTTGGATGATCCATCCAAAGGGGTAACCACTAGACTTTCTCTTAAAAATGCTTGTAATATTGCATTTATCTCATGCACCGAGCCTAAAAATATCAAAGAAGCATTAAAAGGTGATTATTGGATATTGGCTATGCAAGGTGAGTTAAATCAATTTGAGAGAATTCAAGTTTAGACACTAGTTGATAGGCCTAGTAATAATTCTACCATAGGAACTAAATAGGTTTTTAGAAACAAACTAGATGAGAGTGGTAACATAATGAGGAACAAGGCTAGACTTTTTGCTCAAGGTTACACTCAAGAAGAATGAACTGATTTTGATGAAACCTATGTACCCGTAGCTAGAATGGAAGCTATTAGGATGCTTCTTGCATTTGCATGTTATCATGAATTCAAGCTTTTTCAAATGGAAGTAAAAAGTTCTTTTCTAAATGGCTTTATTAATGAATAAGTGTATGTAGAACAACCACTTAATTTTGAAGATCCAAAATATCCAAACCATGTTTTTAAACTTTCAAAAGGTTTATATGGTTTGAAACAAGCTCTTAGAGCTTGGTATGAAAGGTTGTTGAGTTTTTTAATTGAAAAAGGTTTTGACGAAAGAAAGGTGGATACTACACTCTTTATTAAAAGAAATGACAAAGACATTTTAGTATATCAAATTTATGTTGATAATATAATTTTTGGTTCTACTAATGAATTATTTTGCCAAGATTTTTTAAATGAGCATGATGGGGGAGTTTTCATTCTTTTTTAGACTCCAAATCAAACAAAGGAAGGATGACATCTTCATCAATCAAGCTAAGTACATCAAAGACATGCTCAAGAAGTTTGGCTTGGAGAATGTGAAACTCAAGCCACACTAATGAGCTCTTCTACAAAGCTTGACAAAGATGAAGGAGGTAACTGTGTTGATTTAAAGCTTTGTTACTCTATTATTGGATATTTGTTTTATCTTACCGCAAGTAAACTGGATATCATGTTTAATGTTTTCTTGTGTGCTAGATTTCAAGCTAGTCCTAGAGCATCACATCTTATAGTAGTTAAGAGAATCTTTAGATACCTTAGAGACACACCTTGTTTAGGCCTTTGGTATCCTAGAGATTCCTCCTTTGATTTGCATGCTTATTCGGATACAGATTGTAGAGGTTGTAAGATAGATAGAAAAAGTACCTTTGGTACTTGTCAATTCCTAGGTAGTATACTCTTATCTTGGTTCTCTAAGAAACAAAATAATGTAGCATTATCTACCACCGAAGCAGAATATATATCGACATGAAGTTGTTGTGCTCAAGTCCTTTGGATAAAGCAACAACTTTTAGATTATGTAGTTGATGTAGGTATCATTCCTCTTAAGTGTGACAACACTAGTGCCATATGTCTCACTAAGAATCCCATCCAACATTCTAGAACCAAACACATAGAGATAAGACATCATTTCATTAGAGATCATGTCTTGAAAAATAATGTTGTTCTAGAATATGTAGACACATTGAATCAATTAGTGAATATCTTTATCAAACCTTTAGACAAAGAGCGTTTTTGGTCTCTTAAGAGAAAGTTAGGTTTAACTAGCCTTTCTTGAGTCTTAGAGCCATTTGGTCTTAAATTTTGCTTGAATTTGGATGATTGCTTTGCTGATGTATTTTTGCTCTTATATGCATCTATGCTTGTTGCTAGGGGGAGTATGCATCTGTTTTAGCTCATACATGATGTTCATATATCATTTACATGCATTTTGATTCGATTAAGTTCGAATTTTTGAGCATCTTACAGCCAAAAATGACATTTTTGGCTTAGGGGTATCGATACGGGCTAATCGATATCGGTACGGGTATCATGAGACAGTTTCGATACAGGTTGGCATGTGCCGGTATGGTGTCGCTGGAGAGTTAAATGTGCATTAAAAGAGGGTTTCCAACTTTATATCAAACTCTACTTTTCTCTTAAACCCTAGATACATTTTTTATCAACAAGATAGTATGATTTTATTAAGGGAAATCATACAATCTGAGACATGGTCATAGACCTCATTAAAAACTTCCCTAAGCCTAAACGGAGGAAAAGAGTACCATATAACCATGTTATACAACGAGTAAACAAAACACCCAAACAACACCTCGAAACACAAACACGGACAAACGTTCGAACCAAAAAGCAACAACACTTCAAAGCCAATCCCAACAACAGATGCCCAAAGCCAAAACAACTCCAATAACCCAACCCCCTAACTCGAACATCCCTCACAACCGAACCAGACCACCCACGGCCACAACCTCTCACAACCCCACACAATACAGCAAAACAGGTAGCTACCAACCATGACGCCCAGCCAAGACACCCAACAGCCACACATTACTGTGGCAAGCCAAATGTCGTGGAAAGTGCAATACTGAGACAAGACAATTGCCTTGGCAAGTTAATTACCGAAATAACTGGGAAGCCCCATATTAGCAAATCCATCGGAGAATATCGACTCTTTGTTTTGCAAGCACGTCCGCAAAACCAGAACACAATCTCACCCTGATGTGGACCCAACAAACGTTCCACATGCCACACAGCACACCCTTAATCACAAAAGACCAACATAAAAGATAAATTGCAACATGGATAGGGAAATCAGTCTGAATCATTCAGGCATACGAAACTAAGCTAGACGAATTACACCCTTTCTCCAATACAATCGCAAATGTGTTAGCCACCTGAGAGATTGAATCCCAACCATGTTGTTGTAATGTCTTCTACACCAATTTCCATGTCCTGAAGAACCTAACCCCCTTGTGTTCTCTGATAGCACACGCATCGCGACTCCTAGCACACATTTTCCGCTCTTCTATAACCTTTGTAATATACTTCACAATTTCATCTTCGTTCCCAATAGTGTGAGCCCCTATCAATCAACCTAGCTGGACCGTTTCACGTTCCTCCCTTAGGATATCATCTCGTTGCTGTAGCGACTTTGATTTAGATGTTGGTCCCTTCAGCGAATCCTCAATGTTGCTAACTGTCTTCTGAGATCTTTTCCCTTTTTTGGTTGTTAATTTTTCTATATTTGCATGTTTCTCCTACTCAAAGTCCTCAAATTGAGTACTGGTATAAGCTCCACAGGGACATCAAAACTGGTAACCATTGTCCTACTAACATCCGCCTCTAAATTCACTGAGGCACATTGCACCAGACAATCAAACAATGCCATTTCATTTAGCCTCAAACTACTATCCATCATACGCACCTCTATAGGCTCAACTCTTGACACTAATCCTACCTCCTTATCTGTAGTATAATCCCCTGAGTGTGCCGTTCCACCACTCACACGTTCCTCAACCAGTTCTTGTACATTCCACAACTGATTATCTTGCCAAAACAGTTCTATACTAATATCTAAATTTTCTTGTTGTGTATTATCCCTCCTAGGACTAAACTGTTTACATACAACCTCTCTATCACACTCCACATATTTCTTCCGCTCACTCGAAGCACAATGCTCGTGTTCCTTATATTTTATTCTTTTCTGATCCTTAACACCATCATCCGATTGCAGCTCATCATTAACACTCTCCCCATCAGACTCGCATGCCCCCTCACAATTGGCACACACTAGTTGTTCTACATATGGTTCTATCTCCATCACATGTGCTTGAAAAAATTCAACTTGTACTTGTATTTCTATAACCTCATCAATCCGTTCCAATTTTGAGGTCTCAATGAGAATCTATCCTCATTCAAATGAATATGGCTTAAGATTTAAGTCATCACATCTGATCATACTTCCCCAAAGCGAAGCCACATTATCAAAAGTCCCTCGCGACCAGACATGCATCGGTAGTCCACTAATCGCTAACCACACACGTCAATTCTCTGAATCCAAACTAGCTACCCAATTTTGCACACTTGTAAACCATTTAGCAAGCGTCATATTGCTGAGAACTCATCTTCTAACCTCCTTTAATTCCCGCCTCCTTTAATTCTCTTGCCAACATTGCAATTCCAATTGGGAACCGACACCACGTGATCGCACAGCTCTGCAAAACCTCAACCTTATCTGTGGCGATCACTCCTTGTGTAACCTGAATCCATTTCTCCTCTTGTGCCTCCCCAAACTGCACCTTCGACTCCTTCACACTCTTCAACCCCACTCTATCTTTTCGTTTCCAATAGTAATCTCGAGACGCTCCATGGGTGAAGGAGACAGTAATCTGTGATCCATATATCCACTTTCCATGCAAATGCTCAATAACCCGCCTAGTCTCCATCTCCGTCCTCATACGAACAAATCCAAACTGCAAACCATCTCTTGCTCTTTTTATCGAAACAAAGACATCCATCACTTGTCCGTGCCGATCAAATACCTGCCACACTCCCTTCCAATAAATATGATCTGAAAGATGACCCACAAAGATAGTTCAACATCGCCGACGTCTTTCACTGCTCTTGCTCACTATTTTTGATGATTTTACAAACCAAATCTGTTAACTTATGCTATTTACCTAACTTCACTTATCGATTTCAATTCTTATATCGCAATCGCACGGAATTTAAAGAATATACCACAATATTTTTGTTGTTTATCAAATCAAATGACAGTAGTGCAGAAGAAGCTGACCTATTAGAAATTGAGCCCCCAAAATTGCCTTCTGAATTGAAAAGAGAACTAAAACTTTCCAAGAACCCTGTTGGCAGCAATCTAATTAGCAGTGGAGGAAGCTTCACCGTTGGTACATTTTTTTACCTACATAAACCCATCCAAACCCTTTAATTTTTCACAAATCATCAAAAAAATTTGAGGGCTTTTGGGTTATTCATCAAACCCTAGCGAAATCATCAAGATTTGTGCATCATCCTCATCTCCTCATTCATCCATAATCCCATACTCAAAGTATAAACTTCTTTTCTTTATTTTTTTTAATTTCGTTCTTATTTTTACATTGTTTTCGTTTCATTTTTATATATTTAGTATGTATATGAACTGTTTTTCAAAAAATTTATAAAAACTTTTTTAAATCTAAAATTTTCTGGTTCGAATATAAAATTATATTGTATATTTTTCAACTCTATTTTTTAGTTTTCTTTTTACCAAAAATTCTTTGTACCAAAAATTCTTTTTATAACTTTATATGATTTTAAACTATACAATATAGTTTTCTTTTATCAACACCTTGATCATTGGATTGTTCATTGGATCGAATGTGATGATTTATACATACATTTCTTTGTGTGGTTTGATTTTGATTTCAGGTCTTGTTATGGGTCTTAAGAAAAGATATGGCATCTAGTTCCAATCCTCATAATCAAAATCCTGGAATTCATGGTAATAGACCTAACCTCACCCATATTTTCCAAAATTGTTTTAATGAGCCAAGATTTCCAAATGCTATGGATCGTTTTAAACATTATCAAGGTTTTAAAATTTGTCGTGAGCGCACTATTTCGATCCCGTTTTTATCTTTTGAAATATTTCAATTTAAATATCTTGAGTTGATGCAACAATGGAAGTTCATGCAATTTTTAGCCTTACCCGGAATCTTATACCGGAACCTCATTTTGATTTTTTACTCTAATGCCCAGTGTGTTTATAATCAAGATAGATCTGAAATTGTTGCTATCGAATCTTATGGGTAAAAAGTTTCAAATTGATTCTTCAGTTTTAGCAAATTTTTTGGGTTTTGAGGATGTGAGAATTGATAAGAGGACTTGTTGGGACATGTTTTTGGTGGCTCTGCGACCCTGCTTGATACTTATGATCGCATCCTTCACTTGCTTATCACTTGGTAGTTTCGCCCATCTTGTGGAAAATTCTCAACTATCCACCAAGTCGGCAACTTTTGGATTCGTTGCTTCCATGAGGGTAAGCGACCGAACCTTGCTCAAATTATGTTTGCGGATATCGTCTTTCTTGTACAAAACCATGATACAACTCTTGTTTCATCCTTCACCTATGGCACTGTTTTGAGCTATTTGTTTCACAAGATTGGAATTGATTGTTCTCATGATGTTGCCGAACCTCTCACCGATCCTATTGATGATCGTTCTCTCCACCGAACCACCCAATGATGAAGATAAGGATGATGAAGAAGAAGATGATGAAGACGCTCTTTAGGCTCTTGTATCTCATGACATATCTATCATATCATATTAGGATTAGTTTTATGCACCTATGTCTTTATGTTATAAACTCTTATGCTTTGGTTTATTTCCTTTGGTTTATGTTTTTAAGTTTTAAGTTGGAGTTTAATATGTTACTTTGAACTATGCTTTGATTTTTTTAATGAATATCTATGTTGTTTACTTTAATGCTTGGAGTACCTTTAATGTTTATATCTTGCTTTATTTATAACCTATTGATTTTGATCTAACCAAAAGGTGGAGAAATAAAGAGCACTTATAAATTTTTTAAAAATATATCTTTTTGTCTTAGAGAAAGAGTGAGTGTTTTAAACCTACTTAAAATTTTACTTTGGTTTTGTTATATCAAAAAATGGAGAGACTGTAAAACCTATATTTGATTTTGATATAACAAAGAGTTTAAGGACCAATTTGTAAAATTGGATAAATTTTTAAGTATTCAAAAGTCTCATAAAATGACAAGGATTTGAACCTGGAATTGTTTCTAAGTTCAAAACATAAAACCCCAAAATTTCCTGAGTGTTTTCATACTCAAATAACCAAAAATGCCCAAGCGTACCGATACGCTTCTGAGCGTTTCAATACAACTTTTGACTACTAGAATTTTAATCGCAAAAACGTACCGATACGGTTGTCCCCGTATCAATACGACCTTCATCTGGGTTTGTGTTCTTGGTTATGAGTATCGGTACGGACTTCACCGTATTGGTACAAGGTGTTGATATTTTCAAATCTTTACATTTAATTTTATTACCGTTGTTTTGTCTGTTATTGGAATCACCAATCTTTAAATTTCAGTTAACCCGTATCGGTATGCCTCTTAGGCGTACCGATGCATTTTTCACTAGACTTTTTCCTCAAATTCCAATGAGCAAAAACCGTATCGATACGGCATATCCTTACTGATACGCCCCTGCTTTTACACTATGATTGTTTCGATATGCCTTAAAGCGTATCGATACGCCCTTGTAAAACGACTCTTTGTTCTTTTGGTAGGTACTGATATAGATGTTCGTGTACCGATACGGTTTGTCATCAAACAACATTTATTGCGGGAAAAATGGTCTCTAACGGCTCTATTGATGATCTCGACCACCCAAACGGTTAGAAATCAATGAGGTGATCTAAAATCAAGTCTCCAAAGCTTCAACAACAAGAAGTCAACAAGTCTAAAGCATTCAAGCAAAATTCCAACTTACTTTGAGCCTATTAGAGTCATATCTTTTGTAACCCACTTGTGTTGAGCAAATTTGTAATTCTTTATTTCAAATTGGGTTGAGTGTACTTGTATTTAGGCAAATCATTTACCTTTGAGAGGTTTTTATTAGTTTGTCAATCTTCTTGTAAAAGAAAGTGAGCTTGATCAAGCTTTGGGTAGAAAGCTTTGATCTTTGTAATGGTTTCCTTCTAAGCTTAGAAAAGGGGAAGAATTTCTTAGTGAAGTTGATTGAAATCCTTAGTGGGGAGCTAAGGTAGTGGATGTAGAGCTTGTTAGAAACTTGAACCACTATAAATTTCTTGTGTCACAATTTTTCATTTATCCTTTTGCTTCCCTTCAATTTTTTAATTGTCAATTCACCCCCTCTTAGACAAACCGAGTTGATTAATCATCCCAACAAAAATCAACTTTGAAGTTACAACTTATATTGACGAATTTTATGTGGTTATTGTCATTGTGGTTTATATAAGTTGGCGTTCGTTTACGTTTGTTTTTCATTTTAACAAAGGAACTTGAACAAGCTACATTCCTTAATGAACGAACACGAACAATAAATTGTGTTCATTTAGTTGTTCGTGTTTGTTTGTTTGTTCGATTAAAATTAATCGAACGAACTTGAACAGACCTTCGTTCATGTTCGTTCGGTTCGTTTATAGGTTTGATCATCATTATAATTTTAGGTATTTTATCTATTTAATAAAATTAACGGCTTCTATAAAAAAACTAATTTCACATTTTTATAAAAATATTAGATTTATATAAAACATCTAAGTTTTCGGTTAAAAGCTCTTATATTGATAACAAAATACTTTTAATATACATATTATAAATCAAAAGATATTTAGGGTTAGTCATTCCTCTTTCACATATTTTTTTTTCTTTTTATTTTGTGTTGTCGGCGGCAACAACAACTTTGTGTTAGTTGCCGGCGATTGATGATCTATTGTATTTTTATTTGTTTTTTATTTATTTAACTTGTTTCTAATAAAATATTTGAATTTTTCATTTTCGCATACCTACTTGTTATGTTTTATTTTTCGCATGTCTTTGTGGCACGTCCTTCGAACTTTTATGTTTTAAGTTTTTGTATGAAATTTATTGATGAATATAATTGCAAAATTTCTCTTCAAGTTTTCAGGTGTGTTTTGTTGTATCTTTTTTATTTTATTGAAATTCGATTTATTTTTAAAAAAATCAAAAGATCTTTGTATCAACATATAATTAAATATTTAACTTTTCCAATTAAGTAATATTTATTTACTTCACTTTTTTCTATTTTTCACTGGAAAATATTCTAATAAATATATTTAATTTTAATATATCAAACAAGTTAGAAACATTAAATTATTATTTTAGAAAAATTAATGAGGAATCAAATAAGCACTTAATCATAGAGATCTACTAATTGGCCTAGCGGCTAAGGATGCTCATATTGCCCTCATTTTATATGAGCTCGAATCTTGGCATGGGAATGTAATATATCTATTTAATAAAAAAAGTCCTTAATCAGAGATTCAATAATTGGCTAAGTGACCATGGATGTTTATGTTGCCTCATCTTGTATGAATTCAAATACCGACATTTACTTTATGAATGTAATACATCTTTATTTAATAAAAAAGTCTTTAATCAAAACTTGACATACGTAACATTCGTAAATAAAATATGAAAATAGGTTATCAAATTAAGCAAACATAAATGATGTAAACTATTTGCTAATTCTATTATGGAGAAACTGGAAGATAAAGTTGATGGAAAACATGAAATAGACGTTCAAAACCAAGAGTTCATCACATGCTAGTGGATATCACGTTTGATATTTAATTTAAATATTTTGTTTTACTCCGCTTTGTATACTATTCGCGGTAATTATATACACATACGGTTAGAGTATGCCCAAAGACCAATAATAAGATGACTATAAATGATATTTATTTTTACCTTGTTTATTCATAAAGAGGCATTACCATTATCATTTTCAGTTACAATTCTGTGTGCATAAATAAACTGAATTATATAATAAAGTCCTTAGAATAATATTGTTATTCGAATAATATGGTTATTCTTTAATGTCCTTAGTCGAGTATTATTGTGGGAATAGACAACAATAATAGATTAAGACTAATATGTAGTTGATTGATGACAAACTGTTCTTATTGACATGGAGATGTCAAAATCAATACATAAGTATGTGTTAGAGAACGACATACTGAACTGACCCGCTATGAGCATGTTTCTTGGATTATTATGTGACAGTCACAACATTGCTCATTGTGATAATTACATGTATGATCCTCAGACTTGAGATCATCATTATTTCAACATGGTGAGTGACATATTTTGATACAGTCAAACGTGTGTCGTAACTGACTACTCTATAAAGATTGATATTGGATATGTCACAATCTATGTAGTGGGATATAGTTGATCAAGATAGGATTTGTCCCTCCTACATAATAGGAGTAATACCGTAGGCCACTTGATTGAGTGAGACTAGAAATGCATGGTCATGCTCGAATAAGTTGATATGATATATCATAGTTATTCGTTTATAACAATCTACTCAAGATATCATGAAATATTATATGGACTATACGAGTGTGGCTGTTCCATGACTTATGTCCAATCTAGATATAAATGACAAAAAGATGTAATACATGAAAAAGAGTTAATCACGAAAATGTTATGTCGAATCATGATTTCTTGTAACTTAGGTGACAATGACATATTGCTAGATGTCACTCATTGTTTGTAGTATTAGATATGTTCTAATATTTACTACTAACGTTACATGAAAATGTTATGTCGAATCATGATTTCTTGTAACTTAGGTGACAATGACATATTGCTAGATGCACTCATTGTTTGTAGTATTAGATTTTTTTCTAATATTTACTACTAACGTTACATGAACTTACAGGGTCACACCCACGGTTGAAATGAGAATATATTAAACGAATTATATATGTACAAATTTGTTGTACACAGATTTAGTTAAATTAATATATATTTGATATATATACAATTTAACTATTAGATAAATATTAAAAGAAAATAATTATTATAATTATGATTCTTTAATGTATAAATAATATAATTCGATTTAAATTTAATATATATATATATATATTAAAATCCTAATTAAAGTTGAATTGAGATTTATATATATATATATTAATATATAAATATATTGAAATCCTAATTAGTTGCATTGAGATTATATATATATTAATATATATTGAAATCTTAATTAAGTTAAATTGAGATTATATATATTTAATATATATATATATCCTAATTAAAGTTGAATTGAGATTATATATTTAATATATATTGAAATCCTAATTAAATTAAATTGAGATTATATATATTTAATATATATTGTAATTATAATTAAAGTTAAATTAGGATTATATATATTAATATATATATATATATATATATATTGAAATTCTAATATGAGTTGAATTAGAGTTTCAAAGGCTTTATAAAAGCATGAGAGATCTAATAATCATTAATGCTTTTGAAAAATCTTCTAAATAGTTTAGTATACCCAAAACAGACCAATCAGAACACAATACGAATCGCAATTTGGCTAAAGTCCAACATACGAAACCCATACTAATGCAACACAAAGATCAACCGATACACAAGGCAATACCCAACATAAGCAAAAAAAAAAAAACTCCAACACATGCAAAGCTAGCCAAGCCAATCACCAAAGAAATTAATCCAACCACCAAACTTGAAATCTCAAACCACCACTCACACAAAACACCTTTCAAGGAAAGACCCAACTAACAAAGCAATATCATACCACCTATCTACTGCCACCACCCCTCCACACAACCACTTTAAAACAACAACGCTTCGCCTTCAAAAAAATATTTGGATACTCTTAACACAAAACAAAGTACTTTACGACTTCAACAGCCACAACAAGGCTCCATTAAAAAGAACCAGTAGCTGAACCACTAGGACAACACTGCACAAATAAACACAAGCATAAGCTAAGCCAAACTTCCAAATCTTTAAAAGTATCCCCAAATACTACAAAGTTGCCCAACAAATCAACTAATCAGAACTAATGATCTTGACATGCTAAGTACGATGGGTCTTTACCAAGACCAGCATAATTACTTCTCAACTCTAACGGTTTTTCCTCGCTCAAGGGCCTTCCTTGCCGACTTTGTAATAATCTGATTTCTAGCTATATCAGAATCAGTGGGAGTATGCATGACTAAATCTTTCTATGCAGATTCTTGACTGGCCTTCTTACGTCTCTTTATAGTACGATCCCTTTTCTTTTTTTCTTTAACAGAAAAAACTCATCTTGCATCTCTACCAAAAAATAAATTTTCTTCTAAAAAGATTTACTTAGTCGAATTATATTATATATAACACGAAAGTATAATTAAAATAAGAATAAAAAATAAATTACGATGAAAAATAATATCACAAAATATATCAAACATTATAAAAATAAAATATATTATTGTTTGAGACACACAAATGTGTATGAACAATAACAATTACAATATTTTTTTGTAATATGCATATCTATTTTACGGTGAATGTTCGGGGAGCAAAGCTGCCCTTCCAAACAATGTCCATTTTCCAGGTTTGAACTCACGTCTTCTTTTTGAGAATGCAATGTGCTTTATTAATGCACCAACACTTGTTGGTACTATGAGACGAACAATATGTAAAATACTTCTTTTAATAATACGAAGAACACTATCATCTTTTCCACCGAAATCAGCCGTTGAGTTCCAAAATAAATTATGTTTAAAAAACATATACCATAGGTACAAAAATAAATGAAATAAGATTTTTTTAAATGTATTTATTATTATTTTTAATCAAACATAATAAAAGAAACTGAAATTTTCATGACTTGTTTTAGTTGCTAAATTAATATATAGTGAAAAGGGAATAAAATTATAAAATAAAAGACAAAAGAACAAATAGATGGAGTTTTAGTTTTAGTTAAATTAAATTAAATGGATGGAATAATTATGTTTGCTCAAAAGTGGAAGACATGTTGTGAAACTACATCAGTGTTCAACAGCAATTGTCAAATTTGATCATTAGTCAAAGTGATGTTTTATATTTTATTAATTTATTAAAAAAATTAGCGCTAACGGGAAACAAACGGTGAGGTAACGGCGACGAGGTAAGGATTAGGAATAAATAAGGATTAGGAAAGATAACGTGTTGCAGTTAACGGATTATTGGAAATGGAACAGATGCCGTATTTCTTCTCTTTTTTTTATTTAATTTTTAACTTAATTATAAAATAAATGTCTAAATTATATTTTTTTGTAATAAGTATTTAAAGTATTTTTTAACTGAAATATGTACCTAAAGTTTTATTTTGGCTAAATAAATATCTAAAATATATTTTAGCTGAAATAAATGCCTAAAATTTTAATTTTAACTTATTTTAAAGTCAACTAAAACACTTACTTTAACTTCTATTTTATCAAAAAAATAAAATTTTAAATATCAAATTCAATTAAAAATAAAACTTTAAACACATTATAAAAAAATAATTCAACATTTATTTTATAATTAAGCCTTTTATTTTTTTTATTCCCTACAAACGAATAGAGAGAGAGGTAATGAGTCAACCAAAGGGGCGGGATTGTTATTTGCCTCTTTTGCCCATCGCTGTCACTTCAATATCGAGATTGCCCTTTTGGCTTACCCTTTCCCACCTTACTCAAGTCGATGTTCCTCGCTTTGGTGATGGATATGATTAGATTATTTTCCATCACTAATTTTGTATTATATAAATTTTAAATATTTATATATTTATGAGTTATTATTTCATGTGTTAGAAGCGAAAAAATACTTTAAAAATATGTCTAATTTTATTTTAAGAATTTGAATTTAAAGTCATAACCCTAAAGTTTTAAATTTTAATTATAAACCCTAAAATTTACCTCCTACAATCTAAAATCAAAACCCTAAACTAAACCTATGAATCCTAAATCACTTATTGTAAATAAGTTTTTCACTGCAAATGCATGAAACATTCTCTATATTTATATGATATCGTGTTTTAATTGTTTTTATCATGTTTGTATTTAAAATTAGGGTGAAATATACTCATTTCACTTAATTATGTGTTTGGTTGTATTTAAAAAAAAAGTGTTTGGTTGTAAATTGGTCACATTTTTTAAATTACAATTTAGTCGCTCGATTAAAATTTATTACAAACATGTCACTCTGCCATTAAAATTGAAACATATGCCTAGCATGGCTTGGTATAATAATAGTTTTAGTCTCAAAACTTGAACATTCTATTAATTTAGCTCTAATTCAAAATAATTCAATAAATGTAACCATTCATATTTACAAATTCCATTAGAGAGGTGACTATGTTTACTAGTAGACAACGCTAGTGCCATAATTGGCTTGCTACATTAGTATGGCAGGTGTCCAATATTGAAGCGACTATGTTTGTTGAGATATCTCATCTGTCAGTTATCGAGTTTATGAAAAATAGTAGGGAGTGCAACAAGTGATTAAAGGTCTGTTAAGAGAGATTGCAATGTCCATATTCTTAGATACGAAGAGGTTAAATTTATTGAATTATTTTGAAATATGACCAAATTGATAGAATGTATAAGTTTTTGGGACTAGACTATTATTATACCTAGCCATGCTTCAATTTTAACACTGGAATGACCTTTTTATAACACAATTTTAATTGAATGATTAGATTATAATTTTTTGAAAATAACTCATTTATAATCGAACAAAAAATTGAATGACACGGGATGTATTTTACCCTTAAAATTATTGAATTCGAATATGTTTTATACGAAGGTTTGACTCATACACATATATGCCATCATAGTTAAATCTCAATTTATTCATTAGGCAAAAAAAACAACTTCTTATTTTAATCATTTTTCAACCTATAACTAAGGTCAAATTTCTAGAAACATATAGAAAAAAAATCAACTTTTCCATTGTCAAAGCTCCAAAGGAGTGGCTATATTCTATTCACTGAATTTTGATACGAAATTTTGTAATTTAGCCAATTTTATTTATCATTAATCAACATCCCTTTTATTTATATCCAATTTTTGTATCTCATAATCATATGATTTTCAAAAGGCTTAAATATAACTTTGGTACCTAAACTATACACATTCTCCTAAATTGGTACTTAAAGAATTTTTTCTCCCATGTTGGTACTTGAACTATACACTTTCTCCCACCTTGGTACCTAAAGAACTTTTCCTCCCAAGTTGGTACCTAAACTTTAATTCCATCCACTAATTTAATACTTTTATTAACAGTTTTAGTCCCCAAAACTTAAACATTCAATCAATTTAGTCATAATTCGAAATAATTCAATAAATTTAACATTTCATATTTAAAAATTCCATCAATTTAATCATTTTTGTGAGAATATCAAATCAAGCGAGTCCATCGGATCAAAGCAACAACTAGATAACTGGATTCTATCAACAAGTTATGTTTAAACTTTTATTAAACCAAGAAAGTAATATAACATTTCTAAGAGAAGAGCAAACAATTTAGGTGAATAACACATAATAAATTGAAAGAATTTTTAAATATAGAAAGTTAAATTTATTGAATTGTTTCAAATTAGGACCAAATTGATAGAATGGATAAGTTTTGGTAGCAACTTGGGATAAGGTGTTTAGTTCAGGTACCAACTTAGGAGCAAAAATTCTTTAGGAACCAAGTTGGGAGAAAGTGTAGAATACAGGTACCAATGTGGGAGAAAATTTTCTTTATGTACCAACTTGGGAGAATGTGTCTAGTTCAGGTACCAAATGTATATTTAAGCCTTTTCAAAACTATTAAATCAATGTAAGTAAAATTCGGATAAATGTAATTTTTTATAATTTAAAAATTTTTAATCTCACAATCATTTTTTTTTTCAAAATTATAATATTATTAATGAAAGTCGGATGAATATAACATTTTATAATTCAAATATGTCTAATCCTACCCATAAACAGGCACCTCAAATTATGATTAAAGAGAAAACGGCCACATCAAATAATTATGTATCTTTACACATATAAAATTGGGTAAAGTACATAAATGGTCACTAAACTATCTAAAATATACAAAATAGTCACCAAACTTTCAAAAGTTATATAATGGTCATTAATTTTTAGTTTTTGTTACAAAGATGGTCACTGAGCTATTAACTGTTGTTGACTTGGTGACATTGCAGTACAAAAATTTGTATAACAACACATTTAATCCTCAATATTTACACATTCAATCAATTTAAACATCAATAATAAGGGTCAAATTAGGAGTAAATTGATTGAATGTGTGAATATGGATGATTAAATGTGTTATTATTTAAAGTTTCATAATTGTTACGCCATTCACTTAAAGATAGTTAACGGCTTAGTGACCATTTTGTAATAAAAACTTAAATTTAATGCCCATTATGTAACTTTTGAAAGTTTGGTGACCATTTTGTATTTTTTGGTATAGTTTAGTTACCATTTGTGTACTTTATCCTATAAAATTTTGTTTCTAATTCAGTTGGTGTCGTAAATTATCTTATTTAGTTAAAGAAATACTTAAAACAATAGTCATTAATTTTTTTAAGAAAAAAAGGTGATTTAAAAAATACATAATAATTTTATAAAAATATTTGTTTATATGAAAAACTAACCCAATCCTCAAAAACTACTTTGATTTTGAGTATCTTTATTTTTCGAAATTCAAAAAACAAATCTTATCTTTATTTTTCAAAAATATAAATTTATGTATAATCTTTTTCCACCTAAACTGTTAACCCTTGTGTTTTTATTCAAAATCACGCATAATGGCATATCTGTAATAACCAGGCAAAACGAGTGTCATTTTTATGTAACCATACTTTATTATAAGTTGCCATCTAATTCTTTTGATTGAGTTTGTCTTCCGTTTAAAAAAACCCCTCAAAATCAGAGAAAAAAAAAGAATTAAAGAGGAGCTCACCAAACTGAAAGCAAAGAAGAAACAACTGCAAGGGGAAGGAATTGAGAAACAAATCCAGAGCCAAACAGGGAAAAGGAAGAGGGGTTTCTTTTTTTTTTTTAAATTACAATGGCAGCTTTACTCAATTCTTGTAAGCTCGTTTTGATCTCCGCTATGGTTATGGCGGCGGCGGTGATGATGATGATAACCGTCGATGCGAGTGGGGACATCCAAAACCAGCAGGCAATCCTGAGGTGGTTGCCAACCACCGCCACCAGATCGCCGTGCAAGGGTTCCATAGGCGAATGTTTGGAAGGGGAAGAAGAGTTTGAGGTGGAATCGGAGATCAGCCGCCGCATTTTACAAACCACGAGGTACATCAGCTACGGCGCGCTCCAGAGGAACACCGTCCCTTGCTCCCGCCGTGGCGCTTCCTATTACAATTGCCAGCCTGGAGCTCAGGCCAACCCTTACAACCGTGGATGCAGCCGTATCACAAGGTGCAGGGGCTGAGCTTTATTTTTAAATGAATAAAAACAATTTCCTTTTCAGGTTTCCTTTCCTTTTTACTTTTTTTTTATTGGGATTTGATTGTTATACATGAAGAAGAAAAATGGAGATTTGGAGAGATTGATGACCATCGTGTTTTTAGTATATATTTTTTTAATTTTAATGTCTTTGTAAAGGATTATTGTTTTTCTTATTTTTTCCTCACAATTTCTCTACCATTATTTTTCTTTCCATTTTGGTGTTATGGGTGATTTTCCAATTTGTTAAATTTTAAGAAATCTAATTTTAATTTGTCCAAACAAAAAACTATGTATTGTTAATTGTTTTAATTGTTGTGATTATTAAATTCTCTCATTTTGGGAATTTAAGCGGATGAAAAACATTTTATGTATAAAAATCAATTTAACAAATAATTTTAGTAGACAAATGTTAGTCTTGTGTTCAATATCAAAATAGTGATATTTAATAGTACATAGATATATTTGAATACCATAATAATAGTAATTGTTTTTTTAAAAAAATATTTGTTTAATTTAATAATTAAATTGATGTTTAGTTAACTGATGACGAGTATTATTCATTCACCAAAGAATAGATATGGCAATCCATGCACATATATTGTTGGTCTTTTGTTTTTATTTTTTTACGGTGGGAGGGATTATCCAAGATCAAAGTGGAAACTTAATGTCAACCAAAATTTAAGTGTTTCTTTTCATTGTCTTTCTATTCTCGGGGATTCGCCTTGATTAATCTAGGCTGACCCACGTCGCACACCTAATATTGGTGGGTGACTCATAACTAGAAATTTTTGTATATACAATGCCCGAAACTCGAGATTTCGAGATTTGCTTAAGTGATATCAAGCTGCTTATTACTTGGACCAACCCTGTAAACTAAATTCAAGTGTTTTTTCTTACGTCTATGTTACCTATATTTTTGTCTTATTCCCTGAATACATCAATGTTCGAATCTGGATTACTGAGGTGGAATAAATCACCTCATGTTCAGGGACGGAGTTAGAATTTAGAGTTAGGGGGCAAATTCATAAATAACCTAAATATTTTTTTAAAATATAGAAAACCAAAAGTAAAAAAAAATTGAGAGACTAGGGTAATTGCCTTCCTATAGTCCACACAGCTTCGTCACTGCTCCTGCCACCGTATCACTTATTGAGTTCAAATATTTTTATTTTACTAAAATTAATAAAATTAAATTTGATAATTTACATTTTTATGCTTCTTTATTATTTTCTTATCGAGTTTAACACATTTACTTATTTGTGATATGTTTTATATTGTATTTCATTCTTTTATCATGTTAAAAATGACCGAATATAAACAAAATCTTAAATATGAATACTATGGTGTATGTATCAAACATATTATGTTAATAACACGCTAATTCATGGCCATCGGACGGCAGATTGAATGATTAAAAGACAACACAATTGTATTTATTTATTCCCAAAGGGTTAGTTCTAAAATGTTGATTTGATTAAATTAAATGGCATGTTCTTAAGAATTGGTTGGTAAATGAGTAATAACGGTGGGTCCATCATAACTCAATGTATATCCAATGAATCAAATTGTGAAACCCATCTCAATGTTGGGAGCTACTAGAGTTAGGCACTTTTATTATTAGGTTAAAATTAAGTGCGGATTACACAATTTTTTTATAAAAATAGTAAGATTTAGGTAGTTACACAATTCTTTATAATGGCGCGAGTTAGATAATTTTTTATGAAAATAGTAAGGATTTAGGTTATCGTATAAGAATTGTGTAGTTACACAATAATTACGTAGTTACACAATAATTATGTATTTACACAAATGGTAATAAATTTTGTAGTTACACAATTTTTTATCCATCCTACACAAATCCTTACCAAAATGATAAAAATTTTTGTAGCTACAAAAAAATACGCCTAATTTTAGCCTAATTTTAGACAAATCCCTCAATGTTCCCTTTAAAACCAAACACACAATTTATGCCTAATGTGTTCCTCTAATATCTACTTTTTTTTTATTTTTACATTATTCCTTCAATTATCTCTGTTGTTTAGTTTAGTTTGAGGATTCATATAGTTTTGAAATTTAAAAATAAATTTGAAGTCTCCATTATTATTTGGGACATCTTGTGCAAATGCTATCTTTTCCTATCAACTAAAAAATTAAAATGGAGAAAAATTAACGGTTTGGAAGAAGAATCAAAGGAAATCAACAGATCAAATGCCTTGTTTTTACACGTTTTTTGTTCATAAAGGAAAGAGAGAAAAGAAAAAAAAAGAAATAACTTGTTATGTTTGTGTTTTTTAATGGCAACTAACGACAGTGGTCGTAATAAAAGTGATATAAAAATTGAGTGATCGTAGTAAAAGTTTTAAAAGTTCGGTGACTGTAATGAAAGCGCCATAAAAATTTTATGATTACCAGTATAGTGTATCTTTTTCTTAAATTTATTAAATATGTTTCGTATTAAGCATTTATATTTTTTCATGCGACATGCTTTTTTTTATCATAAAGAATTATCAAATTGTTAAAATAATGTAAATTTATAGTTACAAATGAGAAAATAATTACATTGGCGGTAATTTATAATCAATCATCTTATTAATGAATAAAATAATTACATCGGCAGTAAATTACATAGGCTCAAACCGCATTTTTCAGATTAGGTAGCGAAAACTCAAACTAGTTCGTTCCTGGGCACCACATTACAGACAATATTATCCTAGCGCAGGAAGTTATTCACACGATGAGTAAGAAACAAGATTTTAAGCTGTGGATGACAATTAAAGTGGATTTAGAGAAGGCCTATGACCGTCTAGACTGGAGTTCCATTGTGGAGACATTACAAGAGGTTGGTTTGCCAGATCGGTTTATAATGTGGACTACGCAGTGTATCAAATATTTGCTTCGACGCAAATTATTTAGAATGGGGAGGTCACTGGAAGTTTTATACCGTCTAGAGGAGTAAGCAGGGGCATCCTCTTTCCCCTTATCTTTTTGTGTTATGCATGGAGCTGTTATCTCATGCCAATGAACGTAAAGTATCAGAGGGAAATTGGAAACAAATTAGACTGTCGCGAACTGGACCTGGTTTGTCGCACTTGTTCTTTGCTAATGATTTGGTGTTGTTTTTCGAGGCTTCTTTAGGTTATTAAAGATGTATTATCTCAGTTCTACGCTTGTTCTGGGCATCGAGTAAGTGTTTTCAAAATACAGATTTATTTCTCTAAAAATTGCGCTCCAGATAGGAAAAATTTGATTGCTGACAGATTAGGATTTCAAATTGTTGAGGATCTGGGTAAGTACCTTGGTGTTTCGCTTTTACATAAACGGGTCACAAAGGAGACTTATCGTTATCTATTGGAGAAAATTGAACAACGTCTTTCTGGTTGGGCGGCGAGGACTTTATCTTTGAGTGGTCGGATAACGTTGGTGAAAGCAGCGTTGCAGGTGATTCCTACGTATGTTATGCAAACCACCTGGCTACCTAAAGGCATTTGTGATGTGATGGAAAAGCTGATAAGGCGATTCGTGTGGGGTTTGACTAATGGTGCATTGGCAGTGAGTTTGGTTAAAAGGGATATGCTCAAGCGGCCTCTTGATGTGGGGGTCCAGGGTTCCGAGATTTGGCTCAATAGAATTCCACGTTCTTAATGAAGGTTGGGTTCCAACTTGTTTGTAACACAGATAAATTATGGGTTCAGGTTCTTAAAGTAAAGTATAAGTGGAATGGTATTGTCCCAATGACCATCGCTCAGCCTAACGGTTCTCGGTTATGAAAAGGCCTTAGTAATTTTGGGATGATGTAAGACGAGGGGTTTCTTATCAAATCCGAGATAGATGGAATACTGATTTTCTGTAGGATGTGTGGCTCGATGGAACGGAGCCTTTGGCGGCAAAGTGTTTGATGCCTTCACCTCCACCAAGAATGCCTGTAGCGAGTATGTTATCACCCTTTGGTGATTGAGATTGGTTGTGGCTGTCGCACGCCTTACCCCAAGAAACTTTAAATCAGATTGCTTGTGCTTTGCCTTCATATACGTCCCCAGGAAGGGATCGACTAGCATAGAGGCGGGATGCATCACAAGAATTTTCTTCATCATCGGCGTATAAGGCACTTACTCAAGCAAGAGGTGCTAATAATTCTAGGATTTGGAGGCTTATTTGGAAGATGAACGTGACGTCGCAGATTTAAACGTTTATATGGCTTACTAAACATGATCATTTAATGATGAATGTTGAACGTCGTCGACGTCATCTCACTATGGATGGGGCGTGTCCTGTGCGTTCTCATGGGGATGAAGATGTGGATCATATGCTAAGGTATTGTTATTGAGCTTACCAAATTTGGTCGCATGTTTTATCGAGGTCCTTTTTGTCGCAATCTGTTGGATCTTGTGGAAACATAGGTGTACATTTGTTTTCAATGGGGGTGGGGAGTTTGTCTGGGATGTGGTTGGATATTGCTACAGGCTTAGGGAGGAATTGGTTGTGTCCAGTTCTGTCAATGAGACAAGGCGCAAGTTGGGGTTCGTGACTCGGAGATGGTGTCGACCGACGTTAGGTTGGGTGAATGCAAATGTAGACGGGCTGTTGGTGGTTCAGGAGCTATGGCATCCACTGAGGGGGTGACCCGTGATGAAAATGGTGAATGGATTGTTAGATTCGCCTGAAAGTAGGTATTTGTTCATTTTTATTAGCTGAACTTTGGGCTGCACATGACATAGTTTGTCATGCATGAAGGTTGGAAACGTAGGCGTACATTTGTTTCAATGGTGGTAGGGAGTTTGTATGGGATGTGGTTGGATATTGCTAAAGCTTAGGGAGAAATTGGTTGCGTCCAGTTCTGTCAATGGGGCAAGGCGTAGGTTGGGACCCGTGACTCGAAGATGGTGTCGACCGACGTTAGGTTGGGTGAATGTAAATGCAGAAGGGGCTATTGGTGGGTCAGGAGCTATGGCCTCCACTGAGGGTGTGGTTCGTGATGACAATGGTGAATGGATTGTCGGATTTGCCTGAAAGATATGTATTTGCTCGGTTTTATTGGTCGAACTTTGGGCTACATATGATGCAATTTGTCATTCATGGAAGTTGGGGTATCGGAAGGTTGAACTCGAACTTGATAATATAACCGTGGTGAAAATTTTGAAGGGTGAGTCCACGGTGTTGAGTGACAGTGCGCTAATTGCGCAGATACGAAAAATTCTTAGTAGAGATTAGGAAGTGCAAATTTCTTACCTTGGTCGGGATGGGAATACCGTTGCGGGCAAGTTGGCAAAGATGGCTATAGTGTCACACCCCAAAAATCGGTTTAGTCGGAAATAGGTTCCGGCGAAATTTTGTGTCAGTTATGCCCGAATAGTGTAATTGCTCGATCTTGTACCCAACTTTTAAGTAATGAAAGTTATCTAGGCTTAATTTAAGTTGGGGGGACCTTTTTGTAAGAAATTCAAAGCAAAAAATATTGAAAATAAGCTAGGCGTATCGATACGGTAAGACTAGTATCGGTACGGCCTAACTGCCCACAACTATCTTACCTGTTTTAGCTTAGCCGTATCGATACAACCATAAGGTGTATCGATATGGGTCCCTGCAAAAATTTGTTTTGGTAACTAAATAGAAAATATATGGGAAATAGGGTGCCGAGTCATCTACTTGCTTGCCCCTCCCACGTGAAACACCTCAGATAAAGTGATAGATAGTTGCCAATTGCCTTAAAATTGTAAAAATAGATGAATTGATAGAAAATGGTTGTTTAATCTTTCCTTTGTTAGTAGGAAAGCTTCCTATTGGTCCATAAGTAGGTGGGAGAATGATTAAGAGCTGTAAATGGTTTTAAAATGAGAAACAAAAGTTTTCTTCCCTACTTTGAATTCCCCGAAAGCAAAACTCACCATTGTCTTCAAACAAGCAAGCACCACCATTATTGTCTTCAACTTCAAGCTAAGCAAGCACCTCGATCTAATACTCAGCCTTTGTTCGATTTTGATATGTCGTTTGAAAGATCATAACTTGGTGAGTAAAACCCCCTTATTAATTTGATGATTCCTTCTATCTTTGAGGTGTAATTTCAAGAATTAGGTCTTTGATCATCCAAGCTAAGCCCATGTATTAGGTGATCAAATCCCTTATTTTGATGTTGTCCACAAGCTTCGGTAAGCTTGAAAAACGTTTGTAAGTCATTATGTTTGATTCTAATGTAATCCTTAATTTTTGGACTAGCTTAAGAAATGGAGAAGAATCCCTCGTCATCTCCCTCGAAAGCTAGGTGCCAAGAAGTCATAATCTGAAAGCTTTGAGAGCTTTGGAATCAAGGTGAGTGTAGTTGTGTCAAGGGATTAGCAAGGTGCCATCCCGTTGTATTCGTTTTTGTGATTATAATTGCATTTGTTTAATAGCTCAAGTAGAGCAAGCATATGTGGGTGCTAATGGTAAGCATGATAAGTTCTCAACATTGTGGTATGTTGTAAAGTAAGTACAGCCTAGATCAGTAGGAAGACCCCGTAACTCGAACACTCTTGCAGCTAGATATGACCCTTAAACCTCCGCTTAGATGTACCATGTTTGAGGTCGAGAGTAGGAAGACGACCCTGATGTGATTGCAGGTATGGTGGAATTATGTTATGAACTTGTTTGTACTTTGGTGGATCCCGGTTCTACGCATTCCTTTATTAGTGAACCATTGATCAAGAAGTATACCTTAGAACCTGAACCTGCCACTTCTGAGATAGTTATCTCTAACCCACTAGGAGATAATGTGGTTGTACGATTGATCTGTAAAGCTTGCCCTTTGAGGATCGAAGGGATCCTATTTCTGGCCAATTTGATGGCCTTGCCTTTCTATGAGTTCAATCTTATCCTAGGCCTTGATTGGTTAGCTAAACATCAAGCCTGGGTAGATTGTTCGAAGAAGAAGTTGTATCTCCATAGACTGGACAAGGAGAACATAGCCTTAATGAAAGCCAAACCAAGTCTAAAGAAGCCATTATGTGTGTAATGGGGTCTAAAGGAGACCCAAAACTCAAAAAATATACTAATAGTGAAAGAATTTCCTAATATGTTTCTTGATAAACTTTTGGGACTTCCTCCAACCCGAAAAGTAGAATTTGGAATTAAGGTGCAACCGGGGACTACACCAGTCTCCATTGCTCCATATAGAATGAATCCAATCAAATTGAAGGAATTGAAGGCCCAAATCCAAGATCTTTTGGATAAGGGATTCATTCGGCCAAGTTTCTCACCCTGGGGAGAACCGGTCTTGTTTGTCAAGAAAAAGGATGGATCATTGTGACTGCATTGATTATCGCCAGCTGAATAGAGCAACAATCAAGAATAAGTATATGTTACCGAGGATTGATAACCTTTTCGATCAGTTGAAGGATGCTTCTGTCTTCTCTAAGATAGACCTACAATCCGGATACTATCAAATGCTAGTAAAGGAGTCCGATGTTCCAAAGACTGCCTTCTGAACTAGATACAACCACTATGAGTTCTTGGTAATGCCTTTTGGGCTTACCAATGCACCCGCAACCTTTATGGACCTGATAAACCATGTGTTCTGGCCCTATCTAGATAGATTCGTGGTTGTGTTCATAGACGACATCTTGATCTATTCCAAGGACACTGCTACTCATGAAAAGCATCTCTGAATTATGCTTCAGACTCTCCGAGAGAAACAGCTGTACACTAAGTTCAATAAATATAAGTTTTGGCTATCTAAAGTATCTTTTATGGGTCATGTGATTTCTTCTGTGGGAATTCAAGTGGACCCAAAAAAGATTCAAGCGGTTCTTGATTAGATCCATTCGAAGAATATTGGAGAAGTACGTAGCTTTCTAGGCCTTGCAGGCTACTACCATAGATTCGTTAAAGGGTTCTCGATGATTGTTGCACCCTTGACGAAGCTTCTCTGTAAAGAAACTCCCTTTATTTGGACAGTGGAACAACAATAGAGTTTTGATCAACTTAAGCAAGTCCCAACCCATGCCCCTGTTTTGGTACAACCCGAGTTAGGCAAGGACTTCACTGTATACAGTGATGCATCCCACCTAAGATTAGGTTGTGTACTTATGCAAGAAGGAAAAGTCATTACTTATGCCTCACGTCAGCTTAAACCACACGAGTTGAACTACCCGACGCATGATTTGGATTTAGCTGTTGTTGTGTTTGCCTTAAAGATTTGGAGGCACTATCTTTATGGTGAGACGTGTTACTTGTACACTGATCACAAAAGCCTAAAGTACCTTCTGACTCAGAAAGAGTTAAATCTCCGTCAGCGCCGATGGATGGAACTTTTGAAGGATTACGATCTAGGCATTGATTACCATCCCGACAAGGCCAATGTTGTGGCTGGCGCCCTTAGTCGAAAGCCCACTCCCTTCTCGAGATGTTTGAATGCTCACTTCCAGCTCAAGATGTATGGCAAGTTGTTGGCTGAATTAAGAGTTCAGTCAACCATCGTGTCTCAAATCAAAGCACATCAGGAGTCTAATGTAGAGTTGCAAACTCTCATTGCTAATGTCAAGGATAAGCTGAATCCTGATTTTGCTATGAATTCTGAAGGTTTATTGTGTTTCTGAAATCGTATCTGTGTCCCTAACGATGATGATCTTTGGAACCAGATTTTGAGTGAAGCTCATTCGAGTCATTTCTTTGTTCATCCTAGAGCTATCAAGATGTACAAAGACTTGAAAAATCTGTATTGGTGGTCTGGTATGAAAGGTGAGATCACAGACTTTGTGACTAGGTGTTTGACCTGCCAACGGGTTAAAGCTGAGCATAAGGTACCTACCGGTCTCTTGCAACCTATTGAGCTTCCATAGTGGAAATGAGAACGTATTACGATGGATTTTGTAAGTGGTCTACCAATGACACCGAAGAAAAATTATGCTATTTGGGTCATTGTAGATCAATTCACCAAGTCTGCTTATTTTCTTCCAGTAAGAATGGACTTCAACTTGCCTAGACTCACTGAGCTGTACATTCGCGAAGTCATCCTTTTACACGGAGTTCCTATATCCATCATCTCCGACTGTGATCCGCATTTTGCGTCCCAGTTTTAGAAAATCCTACATGAAGCTTTTGGGATGCGAGTGCACCTAATCACTGCTTTCCACCCTCAAACCGATGACCAATCTGAAAAAGGTTATTCAGGTAACCTTATTTCTCCTTTATCCATATATATAAATGTTCTATATCAATCTCAATTCATTCTTATAGATTTTGGAAGATATGCTACGAGTTTGTGTTATCAATTTCGGATATACGTAGGAGAAATCCCTACCGTTGGTAGAGTTTGTATATAATAGTAGTTATCAAGCTTCGATTCAAATGGTCCCTTATGAAGCTTTGTATGGAAGAAGATGTAGAACTCCTCTATTTTAGACCGAGCTTGGTGAAGGCAAGGTGTTAAGCCCCGACTTACTTTGGGAAACTGAAGAAAAGGTAACCATCATTCGTGACCAGCTCAAGGCGGCGTTCGACCGGCAAAAAGCTTATGCTGATTTGAAAAGAAGAGACATTCAGTATGATGTGGGTGAGAAAGCCTTCCTTAAGGTATCCCCGTGGAAGAAGGTTATGTGTTTTAGCAAAAAGGGAAATCTCAGTCCCCGTTTCATTGGCCTGTTCGAAGTGATCGAGTGAGTTGAACCTGTTGCTAACTGATAAGCTCTTCCCAAAGAGTTAAGTCGTATACATAATGTCTTTCACGTGTCTATGTTGCAGAAGTACCGATCTAATCCGTCTCACGTGATCGAGCTAGAGTCTGTGGAAATCCAATTTGACATACAAGGAGGAACCTGTGCAGATCCTTGCACGAGAAGTCAAGAGACTTCGAAACAAGTCCGTGCCATTAGTGAAAGTCCTTTGGAGAAGTCACATAGTGAAAGAAGCAACCTGGGAGCCAGAGGAGGCGATGCGGAAGCAGTATCCTCATCTCTTCAGCTAGAGTGAAAATTTGAGGACAAATTTTCTTTAGGGGGAGAGTTGTCACACCACGAAAACTGGTCTAGTCGAAATTAGGTTCCAGCGATCGGAAATTTTGTGTCAATTATGCCCGAATGAAGTAATTGCTCGATCTTGTACCCAACTTTGAAGTAATGAAAGTTATTTGGGCTTAATTTAAGTTGTGAGGACCTTTTTATAAGAAATTCAAAGTTGAAAATGTTGAAAATAAGTCAGGAGTATCGATACGGTAAGACTAGTATCAGTACGACCTAACTGCCCATAACTAACTTACATGTTTTAGCTTAGCCGTATCGATATAGCAATAAGTTGTATCGATACGAGTCCCTGCAGAAATTTATTTTGGTAACTAAATTAAAAAGATATGGGAAATAGGGTGCTGTGTCATCTACTTGCTTGCCCCTCCCATGTGAAACACCTCAGATAAAGTGATGGATAGTTGCCAATTGCCTTAAAATTGTAAAAAAGAGATGAATTGATAGAAAATGGTTGTTTAATCTTTTCTTTGTTAGTAGGAAAGCTTCCTATTGGCTCTTAAGTAGGTGGGAGAATGATTAAGAGCTGTAAATGGTTTTAAAATGAGAAACAAAAGCTTTCTTCCTTACTTTGAAATCCCCGAAAACAACTCACCCTTGTCTTCAAACAAGCAAGCACCACCATCATTGTCTTCAACTTCAAGCTCAACAAGCACCTTGATCTAATCCTCAACCTTTGTTCAATTTTGATACGTCGTTTGAAAGCTCAAAACTTGCTGAGTAAAACCCCCTTATCAATTTAATGATTCCTTCGATCTTTGAGGTGTAATTTTAAGAATTAGGTCTTTGATCATACAAGCTAATCCTATGTATTAGGTGATCAAATCCCTTATTTTGATGTTGTCCACAAGCTTCGGTAAGCTTGAAAAACGTTTGTAAGTCATTGTGTTTGATTCTAATGTAATCCTTAATTTTTGGACTAGCTCAAGAAGTGTAGAAGAATCCCTCATCATCTCTCTTGAAAGCTAGGTGCCAAGGAGTCGTAGTCCGAGAGCTTTGGAATCAAGGCGAGTGTAGTTATGTCAAGGGATTGGCAAGGTGCCATCCCGTTGCATTCATTTTTGTGATTATAATTGCATTTGTTTAAGGGTTCAAGTAGAGCAAGCATATCTGGGTGCTAATGGTAAGCATGGTAAGTTCTCAACATCGTGGTATGTTGTAAAGTTCGTATGACATTTGAAACATGCTATGTGTATGTATATGTTATGATATGATATGTGGAGCTAAGGCTCAATTTTTGATCCGATATGTTATGGCCTACGGGTACAAAGGTAAGAACTATGATAATATGTGTAATCCTTGGACACTTTTGGAAATTTAATACAATTGGCATGCCATAGGGTTATTTGAGCTCACTAAGGGATTGGACTACGGTCCGGGGCTACGACCTATATATGATGAGATAAGGTTGGTTTGTGTAAGGGATATTTTCCGGAGCTACGACTCAAGGCTAAGGCCTACTTTCGATATGATTTGGTGTATAGGGAAATCCGTGTATCCATTGGTTACCATGTCCAAGGAAATGTTATGTACCTATGCTTTGCATGGGACATATAAAAATATAACAATTGGCCTTGAATAAAATCGATATATTATTAATGGTGTACTTATGTCATTCAAGCATGTTTATAAGTCATTTATGCCAAATAGGAACTTGGTTGCATTTGTTATAACTACCTCACTAGGCTATGTAAGCCTAACATGTGTGTGTCTCATGCATTTCAGGACCCCAAAACAATCCGAGCCTTGATCGTGTTGTCGAAGTTGCAAGTCACTCCCACTAATTCCATGTATGCTTACATTTTGCTCTGAACTCCTAGAAAGGTGGCATAAGGCTTAGACATTTTACATTTGGCTGTTTTGATATGTGTGTAATAGCCAATAGTGCCTAGGTGTTAAATGTGAAATATAGTGTATTTGTGAACTAGTAAACTAACTAACTTCGGCTTAAAGGTACTAAAAGGTGGAAATGGGGTAATCGGGTTCAAATCGCTATAAAATTTTGTATGCTATTAGAATTATGGATTAATAACTTACTAGTAAAATTTCATGGAATTTGGACATCATTCAACAAGTTAATTCAAATAAAAATTAGATAAAATCTGTCATTACAAGACAAACGTATCTATACGGGTCAAGCTGTATCGATACGACCTTGCATATTTGGACCTAGGAAAATAGAGCGTACCGATACATGTCAAGTTGTATCGATACAGATCTTGGCAATGAGGTTTGGGAAATTAATTGCATCGGTACGACCTTGAGGTGTACAGAAGCTGGTCAACCTTGGTCAACGAGTATCGATACAAGTTTGGTTGTATCGATACAGGCTTGTCACCCTTAGTTCTGGAATTGAGAAATTTGGCTTAGCGTATTGATATGGTCCTAAGTGTATCAGTACAGTGTCAGTTAATTCTGTTAAAAGACTTAAACCATAGTTTTAACAGTTCACAAAATAGTTACTAAAATCTTAAGAAGGTTAATCCAATAGGGGTAAATGACCTCCGTTAATAATAAAATTTTACAGGCTAATAGTTTATAAGTTTAATTGAAGGCCGGGAAAAGAAAATTCTAATAAAGACCCCTAAATTGTAAAATTTATAATTTAGTCCCTAAACTCAAAAAAGTTTAAAATTAACCCTAAATTGAGTAAGCTATTAATAAGTTAGTTAGTTCGATAGGTTTTAAAAGAGATTAATAAGACATTCTGAATAAGATTCTGAATTTTAATTAAACTTCCGAACTCTGAATAAGTTTTCGGTAATACTTTCCGACCCGATACTCTACCAGGCCGAGAAAAGGGTGTTACATATAGAGCAGGATCCTAGGGAAGTGGTTTATGACCGGCGACCAACGGATATCCTGGAGTTGGTGGTGGAGGATCAGCAGGAGTTGTTGTAGGGTCTTGTGTTGTTTATTGGTTTGGTAGTTGGCTGTGGGTCTATGTTGTGTTGGTTTGATTTAATCTATTCTCTTTTGTAATATTACTACAAGTATTCTTTTCTTTCATTTAAGTTTAAAAAAGTTTTTAATGAGGTTTGTAGTAATATTTTTTAAAAAATATTTATGAAAAATAATTTTAAATTTTATTTAAAATAATTATAATTATTATTGTCACATCTCCATTTATATATATATATATATAACGACAACTGTTCTGAATTTTAAGAATCTCTAATATGCTAAGGAAGATTGAAGAATGGAACCACTAGCCACTAGCCTTCTTTTAGCCATGGCAGCAACGCGGCTAAAGTCATTGCTCTGTATAATAAAATAAATGGTAAGCGTGTAAGGAGTGTTATTTATTTATTTTTATTAAATAGTATTATAATAATATTTTTAAAGCAAATATTGAGGTTTGAACTTACATAGTGATGAAGCATATGATCATTCCTGCTCACTAGGTCAATTTAGGTTAATTAGTGGATCTTAAGGAGTGTTATTTATTGATCGGAACAATTATGTCACTTTGTCGTTAGGTGTATAACTGACGTTAATTTTTTTAATTACATTTGACTGACCTGATTGTTAATATTGATAAATAAAGAGATATAATTATTACAATCAATAAATAAAGTGACCTTGCTGTAAATAAAAAGTTAATGTATGTTACAATCAATAAAAATGATATGATTGTTAAAATCGATAAATAAAATGATTTGATGACTTTTTAAAATATGATGATGTAAACTTACTCATAATACAATAACTTGGGACTTAATTTCCCAAATTAAACTGGAAATTAATTAATAGGTAAACTACTCAGGTGACCACCGAACTATTTGGGCATACCTATTTTGACCACCGAACTGGACAACTCGTCAATCAAACCACGAAACTTTAGAATTTGTCTTATTTTGAACACTGTCATTAAAAAACTAATAGAAGGGTGACATGGCAATTTAACAAAAATTTGTAAAATTACACACTTGGTCCCTATTATTTACCTATTATATTAATTTGGTCCTAATTTTAATTTAATTAAATAAAATTAATCAACCAATCGGATGATGACACGTGTCATCACCTAATTAGATAAATCTACTCAAATTTTAATTTAATTTATTTAATATTTACTATATTTTTCCTCTAATTAGGTGGTGACACATGTCACTACCCGGTTAAAGAAAAATTAAAGAGGAATGGAATGGCCTTGGGATGGATCAAATTTGGGACTTAAGGAGGATATACCAAAGCCTTTACCATCACACCAACTTACTCTTGATAATATGAATTGCACCCTTTTATATACATATCTTATAATGCAGTAAATGTTAGGAAAAAAAGTAAAAATGGTTGAAAGGGAACTCGAACCTAAATCACTTAAGATGTGTAAAATCACACAAATTACCCTTTTAGTAATTTCATATATATATATATATAATGTGATTCTGGTATAGGTAAATATGCATCTCAACAAACAGTAAAGAAAATATCAGAAACTGAAATGTAAAATAACAGTAAATTATACCTTAAGACATGTATCAATATATTCTAGATCACTCAAGTTCTCAGATTCAATGTATTCTACTTCCAAATTAGTTACCGCTACTCCAACGTTTACAGTTTCACCTCCATTTATATTTGAACAGAAGCAGGGATTTTCTTCAGCTGCACATTTTCAGTTTCACCTCCATTTATTTTGTTTACTGTTTGTTGAGATGCATATTTACCTATACCAGAATCACATTATATATATATATGAAATTATTAAAAGGATGATTAGTGTGATTTTACACATCTCGAGTGATCTAGGTTCGAGTCTCAAGTTCAATCCACCCCAAGGCCATTCTATTCTTCTTTAATTTTCCTTTAACCAGGTGGTGACATGTCTGATTGGAGGAAAAATATATTAAATATTAAATAAAATAAATTAAAATTTGAGTAAATTGATCCAATTAGGTGATGACACATGTCAACATCTGATTGGTTGATTAATTTTATTTAATTAAATTAAAATTAGGACCATATTGATATAATAGGTAAATAACATGAACCAAATGTGTAATTTTACAAATTTCCGTTAAACTGCCACGTCACCCCTCCTTTAGTTTTTTAACGGAGGTGGTCAAAATAGGACCAATTAAAAGTTTGGTGGTCTAATTGATGAGCTGTATAGTTCGGCGGTCGAAATAGCCCAAATAATTTGGTGGTCACTTAAGTAATTTACCCTTAATTAATAGTAAAATATCGAAAGAAGTTATACACAAAACTGCAAATTGAGCGAAAATAATAAAAGGTAAACTGAGGCATAATCATTTGGCTTAACAGTCAGAGGATTGTCCAAACAATAATTTTTTCTAGATATGTGACTGAACTATATTTTGGGCCAAATAGGTGCCTAACATTTTATTTTGTGATTAATTTAAGGTTTTTCCATAAAAAAGGTTATTATTTGTTATTCAATAAAATTCGAACATGTGGCATGATTTCTCATTTTTTGAAATTAAAATCCGAAAATGAGAAAAATAAAAAATAAAACATATTAATTAACCTAACAATATTTAATTTTTGTAAAACCCTCAAACTCTGACCCTAAATTCCTCCACTCCAACCATTGATTCAACCACCACCAGCCACCCTTATCTTCATCGAACTCCCTCTACTGAAAACTTCATCATCTCGTTGTCAAAAACCAATGATTGCACAACGAACACCCAACAATGAAGAAAAAGAGACCGATTGGGTTCCCACCGACGGGTAGAGGATGTCAGCTATCGAACGGTTAGGTACACGATGCTTGGGCGGTGAACGGTGAACAACCGACTTGGGGGATGCGGGATGGTGTGAGAAATGTAATTTTGGGGTTTTATTGAAAGAATCAAGACTTTGGGTTTTTTTTTAAATTTAGGTTTTTAAAGAAATTCAGAAATTAAAAATTTATAAAAAAAAAACAAGTCATGTGTCATGTTCTGATTGGATGACGTAATTTTTTTAACGGTCGTTGATGGAAAAACTTTAAATAGGCTATAGAAAAAAACGTTAGGCACCTATTTGGCCTGAAATATAGTTCAGACACCTATCTAAAACAAGAGTGTTTAGTTTGGACACTTATTTGACTATTAAGCCTAATCATTTTTGTTCCAAGAAATTAGATAAATGGATGCTCTGATTTGCAATGATGGAAAGATTAGTTTATTTTCTATTTTATAACGTTCAGAGTTGTTTCAGGCATTTTCAGGGCCTGAACAAAAATTAACAATGAATTCTTATAGGATAAAAGTATATTTCACTACATTGAACAAATATTTTTTTTGAATAAGTAAAGATAATTACATTTTAAGGCAAATTCCGGGACTTAAACTCATATAAGATTAGACAATATGTGCATTTTTTACCACTCAACTAATTAATAGATCTCATTGAATAATTAATTTAATATTTCATTAATAAACGATTATTTCCATAGTTTTGTTTAGAAACCATCTTAAATACAATTAAAAGTCTAAAATAATAAGAGACAGTCACTAGCTTAAAAGATTAATACTTGAGAAATTATAAAAATTGTAAAGCAGAAGGTAAAGACCCCAAGTGATAGCTCATGGTGCTCTCCATTTGAGACGGCCTGAGTATGGCTAATAAGAATATTGTTTTGACATCAAAATATCAAAGCTTTTGTGTTTAGCAAGTTGAATCTCTTATGGAATGTTAAGTACATATAATTATTATTTTTGATTAACTAGAGATACATTATATTTCTAAAGTAAAATATTGAAATTCGATTTTATACAAGATGAAAATGGGACGTCATAGGTATTTTTGACTACTCGATCAGTTAGTAAATCTCAATTATAATTACATTCAATTATGTTTAAATAAATATAATTTTTTTTAAAATTATAAAACTTTCAATTTGTGATTCATCAAATATAAAGACTTAAATATTGGGGAGATACTCATGTGTGGTGGTTGGGCATGCCGGTGATAAAATTAAATTAGATTGGTAGCTTATAGATTGTGAAAGGTTATAGCGGAACAAACTTAAAACTGGTAGAAGCTTTGCCATGTAATAGATCTTGGTGGTCCTTTCTTCCTGCCAGTTTTTTTTCTTCATAAAGTTGAAATGTTACCATTTTGAATACGGTATAAAAACAATAAATTTTAATATAAATATAAAATATTTTAAGCATAACTGATAATATAATATGTTGATGAACAAAATGACAGTTGTTTGCCTTAGGGGGTTGACATGGTTTAGGTGACTATGTGAAGAGCCACAAAATATGGTGGTGGTGATTAGCTAGTAAAAAACTGAGCCAATTTGAAAACATGATTAGAACTGATTTGAGTCTGAATTGGTTGTGACTCGTGGCGGTGATGACTGGAACTCAACTCGAGTCTAACCTGATGTTGATTCAGACCTAAGTTGGACTCGATTATTTGGATCCGAACTCGAATTGAACTCGATAATGTGATAGCCGAACATGATTTGCACCCTACCTGATATGAATCTAAACTCAAAATTAACTTGGTAAATATCTGATATAACCTGACTTAAAACGAATAGAGATCCGAATTTACCTGATATGTTATCAACCCAATTTGTTGTTGACCTGACTTGTTGTTGACCCGACATGTTAATTGACATGACCTGTAAATGAGTAGAGTAAGTGGTACCTTTGTATTCAATTTAACCAAAAAACTCTTAATTGCTTGGGAGAGAAATTACCCGCCTATCTCTAAATTAAAATATTTCTTTTTTTTCATATACCCTAAACCTTATATCCCCAACTTCTTAACCCTATAACCTTAAATCTTATCCTCAAAATTTTAAACTACAAACTCTCTATCCCTAAAATATATTATTATTAAAATTAATAATGATGATGTTGTTATTAATTTATTATTGTTGCTATTAGTGTCATTATTATTAAAAATAAAATATTACTTATTGTTAAATTAAGTGATACATGCATGAGTGGGGTTAAATTACTCATATTGGACAAGAAGCTGAATTTGTTCGATGCAAACAATAATGACCAAAATAATGCACACATAGGAGGTCAAAAACGATGGATCTTGGACAAGAAACTGAATTTGTTTGTGAAGTCTAGAAAGTCAGCTAACTTGTGACGAATTTTTGGATGGGATCCAGGCATTTATGGGTCAACATGTCTTCTTAAAACTTGTCCGGATGCAAATTATCTTTCCAACGCATCTTGAAACGCCTCAATCGGATATATGGATCTCACGATACGTCTATTTTAGCGAAGACAGTGCATGCAGAAATTCCTATACGAGATTAATACGGGATTTTTGGATAATTACGAATTTTCAAGATTTTATTTGATTATTTATAATTTAAATCAAAATAGGATTCTGCAATATCTATTAGGATCAGATCTATTTAATTAAGATTTTATTTTTAGCATTTATTTATTATTAGAAGTTACTTATCTAATTAGGAGATTAGATTTTAGCATTTATTTATTGTATTTAATTCCTAAGTTTAGTAGGATTAGAACTTCTCCATGGCCTATATAAAGGAGGCTTCACCCACATTGTAATTCAGATTTCATTGATTAATAAAAAGTTCTCTTTGGAGATTTTAGTATTCTTTGAGTTTGCAAGTGTTCGGTAAACTTGTCTAGAAGCCATCTTCAACATAAGATCATCGAGTTCTTGTGAGTGGGAGATCATCTTCGCACTCTTGCTTGCCTAGGTAATTGCATCTAGGAGGGTGGGTTAGAGCCGCTTGAGGTTGCTTGCTTAGATAATTGCGTCTAAGAGGGTGCTGAGGACAAAACAACATCAACAATTCGCAAGCCATCTTCATCTTCAACCTTCACACCATCTTCCATAATTCCATAAACAAAACTGGAATTTTCAGATTTGTTTTACCTATCTTCTTCTTAATCTTTTCTCATCTTTTTATTTATATTCTTATTTCTTATCATCTAATCCTTCATCTCGTCTTTCTTTCTTTAATTACCCAGCCCCGAATCTGAAATTTTCAAGAAACCCCCAACTAGTTTCTCATAAATTTTCAGATTTGCGCCTAACTTCCTTGTTTGAGTCTAAAACCCTAGGTTTGCTTCCAAGCCATCAAATTGAAGGTTACCACGTGCCAAAGCATACACTATCATTAAGATTACAAATTTATAATTTATAAATTATGAAAGTGTGTACCATTCCCTTGAATAGATGATTTATTTGAACTTATTGTATATTACTTAGTAAATTGTTAAGGTCTTTTGTTACTGTTACGCTGAAAAATAGTTATTACTAATTACTAAAATGATTTTGATTTAACACGAAATTATTCGACTTGAAGTCCATCTGAACCCGAATTAATCCAAAAATTAATTGACTCCGACCTAAACCGTTTTAACATGAACCTAGTATTGACCCGACCCAAAAACAAACCAAGTTTGAGTTGGGATTAACTCGACGGTGACCTGGACATGAGTCGATTCAAACCCGACTCAAATCGAATCAAACAATTCACTTGACCTGATATAACTCGAACTCAATCTGAAATCCATTCGATACATGATTTTACATCTCTAGTGGTGGTAGTGGTGACTGCTAACCTTGTAAAAATGATACATTTCATACCTTTTTACTTAGTTTATTGTTTGGTTTCAAGCTCATTTCATTGCATATAGTTGCATATGGTGGTGTTTGCTTGGTTATTTTTATATATTTGTGAAATTGGTGCTGCTTTAGGAAAGGTTTGTTTTGATGTGGTGGTGTGCAGGTGAGATAAGAAGCATTGCTGGGCAAGGACAATATGTTGCGGCATTTTGGACGACATTTATGGGCACACAAAAAGACAAAGAAATAAGATATTTTGCAGCTCACATGTGAACTCCTCACCAGCTAGCGGTGCCACACATGTGAAGGGAATATGCCCTAGGGCACACAAAGAATTAAGGGCACAAAACTCTAGGAGCCCCCACTATGTAAAGGATAGGACACCTACATTTAAAGGGGAGCTGAAAAGGTGCTTAGGAGATAAGAAAAAGAGAAGAAAAAGGCGGCTTCCCCTTTTCTCCTCCATCTTTCGTGTCCTCTATTGTTGAAAGTCCAATGGAAGATCTTGCTAGCCTTTGTGAGAAGCAACAAGCTTGAGGTGGTTCACGGCAGTCCACGACGGCTTTGCAGTTTTCCTTTACTCTTAGTTGCTCCTTACATTTCCATACTTTTTTTTAAATGTGTTGTATTATAGGGATGAATTTAGATGATATTTGCCCAGCTATGAACTAACTTTAAGTGGCTTGGGTTTATTGTGGGTGATTATGTTTCTTGTTTGAATGAATGTTTTAGCATTTTCCAGTTTCATATATGCTTTGTTCACTATTTTATTGCCTTAGGTTTGTAAGAACTTTCGAGAGTTAGCCTTTACCTTTGTTTGATACTTAATGGTCGAGAGAGTTAAGCTTAGATCTACGTGGATAATGGGGTTGAGCTAGGAGGCTAAACCCCAACCCACCTTAGAGATAAATGATAGAGTTTCAACGACTAAAAGGAATAGAACTTCAATGATAGTAGCTTGTTAAGGTTCACACTGAGAGGTATTGCTGTAGTATTCTTATTGTTAGTTTCTTGCTAGAGATAGTTTAGAAACACATGCGTAAGCTCTGTCGAGCATCTTATAAGCTGGAAAATGTTAATCATTCACGAAAACTAGTCATAGGATTCCTTGATAAACTCGGTCTGTCATCCCATTTGAGAGTTTTCACACGTGTGAGGACGTTTGAAGTCTTATCGTATCGCTCTAGTTTATAATACAGTTTTTGCTACAACATTTTTGTTAATTGCTCATATCAACTCTTTCGTTTAATATCCAATCTTTGTTTTGAGTGCTTAAGCTTTACTTGAATTCTCTCCAATCCCTTTGGAGATGGTCTTACTCATCACTATTATTACTTGTTCAAAGTATATACTTGCACCGTTTGCGTATCATTTATAGTACATCACACCATGCAAGAAGTTTTTGGCGCCGTTGCCGGAGATTGGCAATTAGTGATTTTGAGTTTAGTTTTTGCACCATTTTATTTCTTCTTTTTGTATAGATTTATTTGCTGTTTGTGTTTACTTTCTTTTAGGTGTTGTGCTGTTGCATGACTCGAGGAAGACATGAAGAACCATTAGTACCTATAGTTTCTAAAGTCGAACACCTTTTTCATCAAAGAAGACGTATACAAGAAGCTTTAAAAACCATGTATAGAGGCCGTCATCAAGAAGATCAAGCAGATGAGGATCTGGAGGATCCTAATGCTGCGGCAAATCCTGGAGTTATAGTTCACCCACGTGCTATTATAGACCATTTGACTCCTATCTTGGATGATCTCAACCTTGGAATTGTAGCTCCCGAGATTCAGACAACCCACTTCGAACTTAAACCTGTGATGTTCAACATGTTGAACTCCACTGGGCAATTTGGTGGATTGCCTCATGAAGGTGCAAGACAACACACTCGTGCATTCTTGGAAGTTTGTGTTTCCTTTAGACAACAAGGTGTGAATGAAGATGTGTTGAAGCTCAAGTTATTTCTTTATTTATTGTGTGATCGAGCACGAGCATGGTTGAGTGGAGTACCCGCCGGTTCGATGGTGTCATGGACATATTTATGCAAGAGCTTTTTGCTGTAGTATAATCCACCCAACATGAACACCTAACTAAGGAATGATATTACTTCCTTTCGTCAAGCTGATAGCGAGTCGATGTTCGAGTGCTGGGATAGATACAAGGGACTACTTTGCAAATGTACAAATCATGGTTTTAACAATTGGACACAAGTTGTGATGTTCTACAATGGTGTCAATGCTCCTACGAGGACGATGCTAGATGCCTCAAGAAATGGAACTTTAGTAGACAAGTCACCTGAAGAAGCATTTGATATCCTTGATTGGATAGAAAATAATGATTACCAATTTCCTACTTCAAGACTTGGAACGGGGAGGAAGACTCATGGGACACGTGAGCTTGTTTCCAATGAATCTGTTTTAGCTCAATTGTTGGCCATTACAAACATGTTGAAGAATCTCTAATGTCCTAATGAGGTGAAGAAAGTGAAGGTAGCAACTGCTTGTGTTCATTGTGATGGAAATCATCACGTGAGCGAGTGCCCCGAAAACTACGAGTCTACCAACTACGTGGGGAACTTTAATAGGAACAACCACAACCCTTATTCGAACACTTGTAACCCAGGATGACGTCAACATCGTAATTTTTCTTGGGGAATCAAGGAAACAACAATACTGGCAGCTCGAATCAGCAACATAATCTGATTGAACCCCTAGGTTTTCAACAAAATATGCCATGGCAAAACAACAAGTGTTCAACATCTTCATCGAACAACAATTCTTTGGAAGCTACTTTCCAAGACTTTATAACGACTACGAAGGCTTTATTTCAAGACCATGTTGCATCTATCAAGAGCCAAGGAGCATTGCTACAAAGTCACAGTTCGTCTTTGAGAGCTTTGGAAACCCAAGCAGGTTAAATCGCACAAGCTTTACATGTTCAACCTCAGGGCAGTCTACCTAGTGATACTGAAGTCACTAAAAATCATGGCAATGAGCAGTGTAGTGCACTTACTTTAAGGAGCGACACCCAACATAACAAAGAAGATAAGTTTTGGGGGAAGAAAATGGATGATTCCAACCCCAAGATTGTGTATGAAGAATATGAGTTACAAGAGTATTCATCTCTTGAGAAGGACATGAATGAGGGCTTGACAAGTGAACCTACTAATGGAAGACAAAATATTGCTACGAAAAAGATAGACCCCACCAGTAGAGGAAGAAGTCAGACCCCTACCACCCTTCCCTCAAAGATTGAAGAAGAAACAATAAGACCTTGAATTCAAGAAATTTGTAGATATTCTTGACCACCTCTACATCAATGTCCCATTTATGGAGGCCATTGATCAAATTCCCACTTAATATGTCCATAAATAAATTTTGTTTATCTTTTTGTTCTTCATCTTTTAGTTCTTTATTCTATGTTATTATTTTATCTTTCTTTTATTACATCGTATCATTTTTTCTCCTATAGCTGCCGGTGGCAGGTGGGGGACATGTTTAAGGAAGGGAAATTTTTCCAAACTATGTTATGGTTTTGTCTTTACCCTATTGAAGAAAGTTAAAAAGGGATAAACTTTTCCAAGTTTGCGGGCGACATTAAAAAGGCAAAAAAAGGGGGGATTTTATACCTATTTAATTTTCAAAACCCTACCCTATGATTACACTTTTCAGATTCTCTCTCTCACTTTTTACTTTTCATTAACTCCCCATCACATCATCTCTCTTCCCCAAGCTATATAACCGTCACACCCATTATTTCCTCCTCCACTTTTTCAGTTTCTTTTTCACTAAACACTCCCCCTTCTTTCATTATACCTTTACTTTATTATTTTTATCTTCCCTTTAACTCATCTTCTTTATTTTCCATAACTGAAACTTTCCCCCAAGCCCTAATCGCACCCAAAACAAATCTCCAACCCCTTTCTTCAACCATGGTTCACTGCAAGAACGTAATCGACACTTCTACTAGCACACAAGCCTAGCCGCCCATCGAAATCAAGAAATTTCACGACAACGCAGCCAAACTTTGATTCCAACAAATCAAAGAGAGAAAGGTTTTCCCTGAACAAGGGTTTATCTTCCCTTCTAAGGGTGAAGAGGGTTTTGACAATGAGGTGATGGATGTTATCACCAAGCAGAACTGGGAAAACTTTGTCAAGCACCCAGATTCCATCTTTGTGCCACTAGTAAGGCAGTTTTATGCCCATCTCACAAGCCCCACAAAGTCCAGTGTATACGTGCAAGGGGACCAAATTAAGTTTACTGCTGCAACGATAAACAAGTTCTATGGGCTGAAGAATGTTTTCGACCTGCACACATCTTTTGTTGAAGCCGCTGATGCCCAGACGAACAAGAAAGTCCTTGAATACTTATGCTTCAAGGGAACTGAGTTGGACCCAACCACAAGACAGTGAAGCGGGGGCATTTGAAGCCCAATGCCAAGTTATGGAACCACTACATCAAAATCTGCTTGATGCCAACCTCCCACCACTCATCTGTGGCCCTAAATAGACTACTCCTCCTGCATTTCCATTCTATATGGCAGACCGGTTGATGTAGGGATGATAGTAGTGGATGAAGTTCATGCATGCTTGAAGAGAAAATCCAGCCCCTTAATTTTCCCCAATTTTATCATGGCCCTCTACCGGAAGAAGGAAGTTTATGATGCCTCGGAAGAAGATGAAGTGCACAAAGGGAAGCAAGGACTGGCCCTTGACCAGATCCCAGGGCTAAAGGGATTTGATGAAGATGATCCTGCAGAGACTGTTGTTGGTGGAGCCAAGACTTTTGCTGCAGGAAGGATTACCTCTTTGGTAGCCTTTACTAGACGCATGAGGGCAGAGATGGAGGAGATGCATAGCAACTTGCATACTTTCTTCAAGTATGTTAAGGAGATGGACGCTGTGATGAACTCCTACTTTTAGGAGATGTTGTCGCACATGCCCAACGATTTCCCTCTCTTCCCAGAAGCTCTGTTAACTACCCCAAATAACCTTCTTCCTCCCAAGAAAGCACCTACCCCCGTACAACAAGAGCTAGATATACATGAGCCAGCCTCTACTAATGCCACTACCAATCATCACCCATCAAGGAAAAGCAAAGGAAAAGCCCCAATGGAAGCCCCGCCAACTGAAAATCCTGCAAAAGATCCAATAACCATCAAGAGTGACAATGAAGAGATGATGGATGAAATGTTCACTCCTGCACCAGCTCAGACACCAAATGCCACAATGAGAACAAAACGTCGTTTGAAGCGATCTGCCGGTCATATTTGGAACACTCCTACTAATAGGAGTGATGCTTAGGATGACCAGCACGACCAGGATAAGAAACACCACCCACCACCAAAGGCTAAGGACCATCACCGCGTTAAAGAAAAAGCGTATGAAGCATAAGACCACCAAGACAGAAACACCTAAGTTGGACCGTAGTGAGGTACCTCCCATTATATTTCATATAGTTTAGTTTCAGTTAGTTAGTTTTCATGCATTGAGGGCACTGCACCCTTCAAGTTTGGGGGTGTTAGTGTTCATAGTTAAGCATTTGTATTTGTAGTATGAACAGGTTTTTGCTATGTCACTTTGTTTAGCTTAAAGACAGTTTTTATGAATAAATTAAGGTTTTCCAATGATGAGTATTTAATCTTTATGGCTACGAATTGATTGAATGTACATGACTGTTGAGATTGGTAGAACTGACTTTAGGGCTTGATGCTTTGTGATTAAATTGTTACACGATTGCATGTTCTTTATGCTTAAGGTTGTTAGAAAATTTTTATTAAAGAACTCTTCCATGCCTTAGTATGAATGATCTCAATTAACTTGAATGATAAATGAAAGCATTAAAGGCTTTATTAGACTCCCTTTTGTTTATTGCATATATTGAATTGTGAATAAATGCTTTGACATAACTGTGGAGGGACACCCCTCTTTGTGTTGTTTGCCTAGATAGTGCGTTTAAATAAATGGCACCAACAACAAATGAGTGAATGAAACTAGTCACGAGATTACTCTACTTACTAGCTCGGGGATGAAGTGTTTGTTCCATATTTATCTAGAGTTAAGGACGGTAGTTATGATGGGCTGACTCCCCTCGTAGCAGTATATATACACAAAAAAGAAAAAAGTTAGAATTTTGGGAGTATACTTGTGCTTAATTTATTAACAAATACTAGGGTATAATAGATAACTTGCCTAGAATTTTTCTGACTCTATTAAGCATAGATTGGATGCAATTATGCACGCACATGCAAAGGATCTTGTACTAAGGAAAAGTTCTTAAAATCTCAAAACTATCTAGCATGTTGAAGCCTATATTTTTTGAGAACTGAAATTTATGCCATAGCACTATCTTGATCTGAAACTTGTCATAGCATTTTCTCTGTTTTCACTACTTATTGCTTGAGGACAAGCAATTGCTTAAGTTTGGGGGGGTGTTAACCTTGTAAAAATGATACATTTCATGCCTTTTTACTTAGTTTATTGTTTGGTTTCAAGCTTATTTCATTGCATATAGTTGCAATTAGTTCATATAGCTGCATATGAAGGTGTTTGCTTGGTTGTTTTTATATATCTGTGAAATTGGTGCTGCTTTGGGAAAGGTTTGTTTTAGTGTGGTGGTGTGCAGTTGAGCTAGAGTGTGAAGATGATCTCCATTACAAGAACTTGACGAACTTACGTTGAAGAAGACTTCTGATACGAAAAATAACAAGGCAAATCTATCTACCTTGAAAATAAAATGGCCCATGGCCAAAGGTTTTTGCAACTCATAAATTCATGATGATGTTCTTATTAGTGAAGCAAATATGCCTTTAAATAGGCTACAAATGAAGAGTTCAACTTAAATTAGGAAAAGTAAAGATAATAATAAAATAAATAAACATATTTTATCTAACCTATAAAACTAATAAATAAATAACAAATCTAATCCTAAATCATCTAAATATTTTCATAAAGAATCCTAGATTAAATTTAACTACAAATAATCAATAAAATTATTGAAAATTCGTAATAAATAATATTTCCCGTAATAAATCCGTATAGAGATTTCTGCTCGCATAGTCTTCACTAAAACGGACATAACTTGAGCTCCCGACATCGAATTGATGCGTTTCAAGATGCGTTAGAGAGATAAGAGACATACGAATATGTTTGAAGAAGGCATGTAGACTCAGAAGTGCCCAGATCCCATCCGAAAATTCGATGCAAGTCGGCTGAAATTCCAGACTTATAAAACAGCTTCAACTCTTTGGCTACAATGCATCATTTTAGTCCCCCATACATGTATCAATTAGCCTTTACCTTTGTTTGATACTTAATGGTCGAGAGAGTTAAGCTTAGATCTACGTGGACAATGAGTTGAGCTGAGAGGCTAAACCCTAACTCACCTTAGAGATAAGGATAGAGTTTCAACGACTAAAAGGAGTATAACTTCAAGGATAGTAGCTTGCTAAGGTTCACACTAAGAGGTATTGTTGTAGCATTCTTACTGACAGTTTCTTGCTAGAGATAGTTTAGAAACCCATGCGTAAGCTCTGTCGAGCATCTTATAAGCTGGAAAGTGTAATCATTCCTGAGAAGTAGGCATAGGATTCCTTGATAAGCCCGACCTGTCATCCTATTTGAGTGTTTCTATACATGTAAGGACGTTTGAAGTCATATCGTATTGCTCTAGTTTTTAATACATTTTTTGCTACAACATTTTTGTTAATTGTTCATATCAACTCTTTCATTTAATATCCAGTCTTTGTTTTGAGTGCTTAAGCTTTACTTGAATTCCCTCCAATCCCTGTGGAGACGATCTTACTCATCACTATTATTATTTGTTTGATGTGTATACTTGCATCATTTGCGTATCATTTATAGTACATCACACCACGCAACAATGACCAAGTTTAGTGGGTTTCTTTGAGATGCCATGAAAGGCTTAAAGATAAGGAAGAAGAGGAACACCTTTATGTTAAAAGTTAGGGGGGTTTTGTAGATAATTATATTATAATATGCACATCAATAGTGTAAAACTGATGTGCAGTAAACATGTATGCAATTTAGAGCATATATACTCGTCGATCAAGTAATAAAGTGATAGAGAGAGTGCCAAACCCACATAGATTGAATTAATAAATATGAAGCGGTCGTACTTAAGAGTTGGTGAGCAAGTATTAATTTGATGATGATTATCAATACGAAATGCAAAAAAAGTAAGGACAACAATGATCAAGACAAACATATACTATAGCAGATATTCAGATGATTTATAGAACCCGTGTTTATTGCCTAGGAATTATGCTGATTACTTATTTGAATGCTATAGCGATTGACAACACATGTCTGTGTAAATTAATTATGACTTTATCTATTCGATAGAGTTTTCTAATTAACTTCTAACTCTTTCGATGCCTAGAAGTTGATGACAAGGATGCTAAGGCAATACATGTATACATGAACCCTAACAACTCTATTATCTATTCAAGTTCTCCTTATTCGTCGTTGGAATCCTAAACTTATGTCTAAGCCAGATTAGAACCTAAGCCGACAGCTTAAGTCCCACTGTTCATGTTTGTATAACCCAACTCTCTCGATATTAAGCCATTGATCAATAGTTAAAAGGCCTCCCTCGATAGTTCTTACAATAACTACGCACGAAGAACAATATCCTAAAGACAATAAACCCAACAAAGTATTTAGCTCACGTCTAAGTCTAAAACATCCATAATAAAAGTATTAAAGAACATGACAATTTTTCAAGCAAGGAAAAAGAAAGAATCAAGCGTCCTCAACATTCTCCTCCAAGCTCTCTAACTGTGCTGCAGGTCCCATACTCCTCAACCCTCTCTTGATGATTCTCGTTGTGTGGAGACTCCTCTAGACCTTGACTTTGGTGGTTTTTCGATAGCTGAAGACTAACGACTACTGTCTAAGATCAAGCTCCCTTTTTTGTGGCCTAAGTCTTTTTTATATAGGTGAAAAAGCTAGGGTTTTGAAACCCTAAAACGCGTGAAGCCTCTTATAGAGGATCTTGCTTTCCCACTTCATTCAATGAGTTCTGTATCAAGTGAGAATCCACGTGTGCCAAAGTTTGATTCATCTCCAACTCTACTTCCTTGTCAGCTCACAACATGAGAGGGATGCCACTCTACTACTCCAGCACTCTTCCAACTCCACAGCTTCCTGCACGAGCACCAATAAAACACACTACCTTCCCCATTAAATGCATCAAAATATAAACAATGAAGCGCATGCACCATAACTCCCTAACTATATGCAAACTACTCATAAATGCAACTATACACATGCAAAAGCTAAGTAAAAAGGGTACACAAAAAAAGTTATCTACACAGTCATCAAATACTCCCAAACTTGAACTGTTCCTTGTCCTCAAGCAATGCAAACTAACCTAAACTAAAGAATAAGGATGAGAAGAACCTAAGGTTTCCAAAGTTCCAACTAAGGTATCAAAGGTTCCAACTAAACTAACAACTAAAATTGAAAACAACCTATCGTTTCAAAGGTTCCAACTAAGATATGGTTTCAAAAGTTCCAAGATAACATCAATTCAATCCTCAGAAAAATTCAAGATATGCAAAGTAACAGAGCTCACAGATTTGTTCATAGGATCAATTCTATTGTAGGTGCAGTGAGTGCTGTGTCGAATGCAATTATCACTTAATGACCTTATAAAAATTTAAGGATTGCTCTCTATTAATGCCTTAGCATTTACTTCTTTTTAAGCACAATGTTTTACTCCCTTAATTTTTTTAAGTTCATTAAATTGTATCCTTGGGGCTTCAGCTTATCACGACTACTCTTCAGTCCTAAAGATGGAGTGGAGCAAACAACCCATCCTCGAGCCTTATCAGCAGGGTTAACCTGTGAAGACTCTCATCCACTCTTAGTTTATGCTAATGTTCCTACCATGGAAAGTTAAATGGAGCAAGCACATCTCACCTAGTGTACTAAGCTAGCAAGATGCATCGAGTTTAACATTTAATTTGATCTTTATGTTTTCTTTCTCAATTTTTTAGGAGTTTGACTAAGCCTTTTATTGCTACATTGAGCATTCAATTTATTTACATCAAATTATGCTTTGGCATCAAGAGTCGACCTAGAATTTCCTTAAGGCTTCATACGTTTTTAGAGAGCATGCACATGTTAGATAAAGCTACAACAGTCTCAACCCAAGGTTCAAATCAGAAAAGATCTTAACACCTTGCAAAATACATTTAAGCACAAATTCATCATAGGAGTATCATGATCAACACATCAACAATTTTAGAACAATAGAACCATAAAAAAGGGAACCCTAAAAACTCTCTAAGCTATTTACAATCCTAACTTTTTTTGAAATTTTACTTAATATGTACATGAGACTGTACCCCCCCAAACATGAGAGAAGCATTATTGATGTGATCGCAACCAACAAAGACTCAGAGGAATTTCCTAGAGGGCCAATGACTCGTGCTAGGGCCAAGAAGTTCGAAGAAGCTATTGGAAATTTGTTTAGTCAAAGCTTGAAGTTGAAGGATGAAACACTAGCTTTGGTTGAACAATGCAACATCCTACTTGTGCATGATTTTGCATGAGTTTCTCTAAGTTTTATATTTAATTTCAGCATATGTGCATGAATAAACAAGGCTTAATGTTCATTAAACAATCTGATTCATTTATGCTTGTTTAAAACATTTAAGCATTTTGGTTTATTTAAGTTTTTAGTTTAATTAATGCATGATAGTTTATTAATGCATGTTAGTTCATTTAAGGCATATTAGTTTATTTATGTAAGTTCATTTGGTGTGTTAGTTAATTAAACTAGTTCATTCATTGAAACTAGCTCATTAAATCTGTTTTCAGCATTCACCTTCATTTTAATGAATAAGTTGATATCTAATGGTTATTTTTGTCATTTTGGCTAGGATATTCATTGAGAACAAATGGTTGCTCATCTTATCAAGGTTGACAATGCATTACCACCAATTGAAGCACTTGAAGACCCATCAAGGCTGATCGGTTACAAATGCAGATGCAAGAGAGCAATTACACCACTTGAAGACACATCAAGGCTGGTTAGTTTTCAATGCAATTCAAGATAGCAATTACCCCACTCGAAGGCTATTGGAATCCGCAAGGAAGCAAAGCATTCAAAGTCCCTTAAAGCCATCCACTTAAAGAGCTAATTAACAACACTTAAAGAGCTACTTTAAGCCTTTCTTGAAGGTGATCAGTTTTGATAACAAGGGAGACATGCACTTAAGGCCTCTTAATCACATTTTATGAGAGAATGAGTGACAATTTCGTCCAAAGGTAGATCAAGGGTTTTCTTTTACTTAGACGATATGTTTGTCTACATTCGTTCAAAGAATGTCCACATACATCATTCAACATCAACCTTTTTGGCTAAACTTGAAGAAAGGATAACCGACAACTTTATGAGCTATCAATCCCTTAATCAATTAGTCTTTAATCCTTTGTTTCCTATTCAATTCAGCCACTTTGCTCCTATAAATAGGCAACCATTTTCTATTGTAATCAACTTTTGGCTTATATTATACTTGAGAGTGTTTCTCTTTCAAAGTTCTTGCTGAACTTTATCAGCTTACAAGATTGTTCTTGTGGCATTCTTTCTCTTTCCATTTTCATTATATTTTTGGTTCCTAGTTTCTATAACTAGTGGATCACAATCCGTATACCCATCTACTCAATACACAACTAAGAACTCTTAAGGAATGGGTCTACAGTATTTAGTGTTGGTTCCTCCTTTGTTCATATCGCACCTATTGTTGCATTTTTGTTTCCCTACACCTATCATCCACACAACCGTAAATTCCATAACCATATTTTTTTAAACCGTTGTCACATACAAATTCCACAATCGTTTAAAACCCTTTCCTTCATTCCCTTTCATTTCTACTAAATTCGACTTTTGAACACCATTCTTTCACTGTTTTGCAACAGAATTTAAAACTCTTACTTGAATCACGATCGAGCAAACTTGGATAACAATTCGGCCATCACACAACCAAAATCGTATCAATTATCCCTAATGCAAAAATTAAAGAAAACAAAACAGAAACAAAATATGTAGAATGAAAAATGAAAAAGTAAAAAGAAAACTACCAAGAGAGTTATTGGGATGGTGAGGAAGGTTCCCGGATCATGATGCCCTTGCCTTTGTCTCGGGAGAACTTTGCCGTTTTGACAGGGCAGCTTGAAGCACCAACAACAATATTTGGTTGCTTTCTTCGGCGTGGCAGGGTAGTGGGAGTGCTGGCATCGTGGTCTCGCAGCTAAAATGGTGGTGCAACAGAAGGATGTGCGGTAGAAACGGTGAGAAGATGGAGAGGCAGTAATGGGAATTCCACCGAGAATCATTCAAAACCACTGAGAATTCCACCTTCTTCTCCCGAACATACACCCATCTATTCCCAAGTTGATTGACGTGAGTGTAAAACTCCTACACCTAGTTATCATTAATTGGCCCTAGATGGCGAATGAAATCCTCCCAACCATGGGTGGTTATGACATTGAGCACAATGGTGTAAAACTGGTAATGGTCGTTAGGGGTCTAGTCCTTGCTCCAGATTTAATTATTGGTTGCACATGTTCTCGTAACGTTTCTAAAACTGGTCAGAGTGCAGGCAGAAGTCAAACAGTTCCTTTTCAGTAAGGGTTGTATCGTTGGAACCCTAAGTGACGGGGTTGGTGAATGGGATGAAGGATTGGGTTTCTCCCTTGGCGATGAGGCTATTGGGCACGCCAGGTGACGATAAGTTGGCGATCCTTTTTTTCGTATGGAGGCTAAGGAAAATAATGAAGAGATAAACTTTTAGGATTTTAGAGAGAGGGAGATTGGCTATCTGATATTTGGAAATAGAATAGCTCTCATGTTTGTGGGTGGAAACGGAAGAGGAAGAAAAGATGGAAAGACGAAGGGTTGTGGCATTATGGAGGAGAAAATCAATATTTAATGCTGACAATCTCGTGAAGTGGGAAAGTGGAGGGTTAGGCGGCATGAGGAATAGGGCAACGATGTGTGACGGTCATGGGGAAATGGAGAAGGGTAAAGTAGGAGAGAGGTGTACGGTTTTAATTATGAAGGGAAGAAAAGAATAAATTTTAATAAATTAGACAATATGTGTTGCCCTTTTTCACAATTAGTCTCCAGATTATCCGAATCCAAGTTAATCGGGTCAACCAAAAGGTCTTCTTCTTTCCAAGATCTTAGGAGGTTTTTCCAACTTTGTCTCTTGCTTTAATAACTACCAAATATAAATAAAATAACATAAAATTTAAATGCAATTAAATACCTTCTAAAAAACTAGAACTCAAAATAAACTATGGGAAAATGGAAAATAAAAGTTCAAAAATAAAATTACTACAGAAAAATAAAAGTGCAGAAAAGTAAAGGGGATAGAGCTGGATGCCTAAGTATCTAGTAGCGTGAATGAAGTTTTTTCACGAAGAACATGTGCTTCTTAGTAGGCCTTGAGTCTTTGATCATTGACTTTGCCGATCGAGCCATCTTTTAAATCCTTAATGTCCACAACACCGTGTGGATAAACCTTGACAACTTGGAATGGGCCGGACCAATGTGAGTTCAATTTGCACGAGAAGAGCTTTAAGAGAGAGTTGTAGAGTAGGACTTTTTGTCCTTCAACAAAATGATGAGGCATTAGTTTCACATCATGCCATCTCTTAGTTTTCTCCTTGTAAATCTTGGCATTCTCATAAGCATCCAGACGATGCCCCTCTAACTCATTCAACTCAAACAATTGTCTCTCAAAATGAGGACTATAGAATCCAAGCCTTGTAGTATGCCTGAGCATCTCTAAAAAAGGTTGGCCAATAGAATCCAGACTGTAGGACCTTTGCAGCAGTCCTTTGTCCTCTAAAGTGCCCACTGTATGGAGTGCAACAGTAATGATAGATGAGGTCCTCTTGTTCTTCCTCAGGTATGCATCTTCGAATCATTTGATTGGCGCATTGGTTGAAAAGGTAGGACTCATTCCAATAGTAGTAGCGTGCATCGTGTGGGAATTTCTTCCTTCCCTGGCTATTAAGATCACAAAGAAAAATACCACTAATAAGAAAGTTAAAAATGTTAGCATACCACGGTAGTGCCGTAGCATTCAATAATTTCTCATCAAGGAATTCCTCCTTAATATCACATGAAATATCATTATCGCGTACATTTACAAGCCTTGATAAATGGTCGGCTACTTGATTTTCAATACCTTTTCTGTCCACTACCTCAATGTCAAATTCTTGCAATAGTAAAATCCACCTTATAAGTCTAGGTTTAACATCCTTTTTAGTCACTAAATATTTAATAGTCGAATGATCGGTATGCATAATGACTTTAGTTCCTATAAGGTATCCCCTAAATTTATCAAATACAAAAAACCACGATAAGCAGTTCTTTTCAGTGGTAGTGTAGTATAATTGTGCCTCATTAAGGGTACAACTAGCATAGTATATAACATGAAAGATCTTGCTCCAGAGCTGACCAAGAACAGCACCGACAACATAATCACCATCGTCGCACATAAGCTCAAAGAGTTGTGACCAATCGGGGAGGAACTACAACCGATGCAAAAATAAGTTCCTTCCTCAAGGTTTCAAATGCTGCACGACATTGGTCATCAAACTCGAATGCCCTATTCTGCTCTAGCAACGAGTATAAAGGCTTCGAGATCTTAGAGAAATCTTTAATGAATCTTTTGTAAAAACTAGCGTGACCAAGGAAGCTTCGAATGTCTTTGACATTTGACGAGGGTGGAAGCTTCTCTATGAATTCTATCTTGGCTTTATCCACTTCAATGCCCTTCTCGAAAATACGATGACCTAGAATAATGCCCTCGACGACCATGAAGTGATACTTCTCCCAATTAAGCACAAGATCAGTTTCCTCATGTTGTTTCAACACCTTGGCAAGGTTACCTAGGCATTGATAAAACGAGTCTCCAAAGACGAAAAGTCATCCATGAAGAACTCTAGAAAATCATCCACCATGTCTAAGAAGATAGCCATCATGTAATGTTGGAATGTTGTTAGAGCATTGCATAGGCCAAAAGGGCATTCGGTTAAAGGCATAAATTCTATATGGACATGTGAATGTTGGTTTCTTTTGGTCCTATGGTGCTATACCAATCTGGTTGTACCCGAACAACCATCCAAGAAGTAATAATAGGGTTTTCCCGTGAGCTTGTCGAGCATTTGATCGATGAATGATAAAGGGAAGTGGTCATTCTTTGTGGCTTTATTCAGCTTCCGATAGTCAATACAAATCCGTTATCCAGTAACGGTTCTGGTCGAGAGGAGTTCATCAGTATCATTTTTTTATCACACTTATGCCTTTTTTCTTTAACATGCACTAGATATGACTCACCCAAGAACTATCTGAGATAGGGTAGATGATTCCAACATCGAGCCACTTGATGATCTCCTTCATAACCACAATCTTCATGATCGGATTGAGTCTCTATTATAGTTCAATCGAGCTACTATGCATACTTTAATTGTGGGTGAAGAGGTTTTAGGTCAAGTTTAGGCAGATGCTCCAGTGATAGCTTGGGAGATTTAAATTCTGCAAAATCCAAGGGTCCAAAGGACGTACCCGGCCTGGTAAGCACAATATTGGACTGTTCAGTCTCTCCCTTACCTTTTTCTTCAGCTTCATGCATTGCCTTGTCAAATTCTGATTGCTCCGCAACATTGAGTATATTACTGTAGCATATTTCTTGAAGGTTCTCTTTGACTAGGGTTTCCTTACTTTGCACAAGCTAGCATTCTTCATAGTCATCCGCATACTTGAGAGTGTTGAAGACATTGAGTGTGATCTTTTGGTCATCCGTCTTCATGGTGAATTCACCCTTTTCACAATCAATCACAATATGTCTGGTAGAAAGGAATGGTCTCCCGAGGATGATGGAAGCATTCTCGTCAGCTTTATGTCAAGGATGATAAAATTTGCCTGGAAGACAAATCTATCTACCTTGACCAAGACATCTTCAATCCTTCCTTATGGTCAAATTTGGGAACGACTAGTCAATTGAAGGATCATCATGTAGGTTTAGCTCTCCCCATGCCCAACTTCATAAATACTGATTTTGGCATTAAATTGACACTTGAAGCTAGATCGCACATGTAACGACCTAATTCTCAGGTTAGTGATCGAGTCTCAGACCCGAGTTATGGGCCTTTAATTTTTGAAGACCAAGTTGAGATTGTTAAGTTGGGCCCATTATATTAAAGGAAAATGTTTGAAATTTAAATAGAGTAGAAAAGGAGATAAGCGGAAATAGAAAGGAAAATGTGAAAAGTGGGTGGTGTGGGAGAGAGAAAAGGAAAAGAGAGAAAAAGGTTAAGGGGGAGATTTAAACTCCAATCTATGGAGAACTGGTTGTCCATTATCGACACCTCTATCTCCATTGTGTTTATCTTATCGAGATGAGTTTTTCGGTACTAGCGGTGTCGCCATCGGAGCCACCGTTGGAGGGGTAAAAGAAAAGAAGTTTTGGATTTTCTAGTTGAAGGGTTAGAGTGCTTAGAATGCAAAATCGAGGCAACCATCATTTTCACCGACTTTGAGAGATTTGGGAAAGAGCTTCACTGTCGTCGTCTAGCCACCGGAAGCCGCCGCACGTGCCACACGCGTCGCTACCTGCGCATCACTGACGTCCGGCTGGCCAGGCTGTTATAACAGTCGGGCTCAGCTGTTGGGCTTGAGCCATTGGGCCAAGAAGTAGGCTGAGTTGGACTGCCAAGTTGACCTAAGCCGCAGGCTGAGCAGGTCTGCCAAGCCAGCCTTTCGAGCCGCACTGAGCCAGCTGGAGCGTCGTCATTGACCGGTCGTTGAATTTTTCCATGGAACCTACTTGATGGTTTCTCGACATTTTGAGTCCGTTGGCGTAGTCCATTTTGCCAAATTCAAATTTGGTAAGTTTTTTTTTACGTGTTTGGCATTGTAGATTAGTTAATGAATGAGGTTAAGTAATAATTATGGTATTCGTATATTTATGAGGATTGTTCAGGCTCGAATACCAGATCAAGAGGAGCGTTTGAGGAGATCAATTAAGGATTTATCGATAATAGCTTAAGTTTAGTACACCTCAAACTCTTATTGCTTCATAAGCATCGTAAATGTGATTGCTTTGCGTGTTAATATCTACAAAATAGGTAGACGATAAATAAACATTTGTTGAGACTGATATTATGAGACTTGATATCTGTGAAGATGCATGATGACTCGTGGAGGCTTTAGAGACCGTGTAGGGCCATTTTGAGAGGCTCGTATGATTACTTAATGTGATTGCTTGATTGGTTGATAATTATGATGCTTCGTGTGCTTGTTTGAATAGATTGATGAGATTTGATGGTAATTATGCTTAACGGTTAAATATTCAAATAAATAATTATGAAGCCGGTAATTAATATTAATTAATTAAATGTGTTAGTAAATAAACCTTAATGACGTTTATAAGCTTTAAGGGTCAAATAAAGCGTGGTAATATCATATAATTCAAGGAAATGGTATGAACCCAGGTGTAGGGTACCGATATGAGCATTAGCCATACCGCTACGTGATTGGGGGTTGTATCGAAACGAGTGGACCCATACTGATACTTGTGAAAATTAAAGATTTCCAGTAAGCCAAACTAGTATCGGTACACGTGTAAATACTGGTACCTAGGGGTACTGTATCGATACTCGTATTTGAGTATAGGTACCCACTAAACGAGATAATATATAATGCTAATAAAAACATGAGAAATTGGCATGCGACGTAAATGGGATGACATGGATTAATAAGATAATTAATGTGGATGATTAATGGACTCTTCCATAATGTATTAACAAGTTGGTAAACTTAATTGGGTGACTTGCTGTAATAGCAACCATAGGAGATCCTTGGTGGATCGAATTATGTTGTGTGTTGTTTGGTAATCGTGTCAATGTTGTGTGTGTGGTCTAGAAAGTTGTGGTTGTTTGAGTCACCTTTGATTGATGGGATCCGAATACCCAGAGAAAGAGGGTTGCAACACCATGGTTAGAGATGTCAAGTGTATGTTCCCGATGTTGTGTGACACCGAGCCTCACCCAAAGAGAGTGCATGTTCCTAAGGCTATTTGACACGGGCCTCACTTAGAGTGACGCTCGCGAGGCTCCGTGACACCGGGCTTAACTCTAGGGTTGTGGTATGACTTTGTGTGCTTCTGCTTAGTTGATCTGGTGAGATCCCGAATATGGTTGAGCCTTGTATGCTATGTATGATGTATTGTTATGTTTAGAGCATGTGTTTAGGAAACTAGTAGTAGTGCCACGTGTTTATTTATCTCTCCTTATTGCTCGTACTAACTTGCATGCTTATGTTTATGATTAGCATGAAGTATAGTAGAGTAGATGTATACCACTGAGTTTTTTAAGTTCAGCACTCAGAATTATTGTTTCGATGCGTAGGTTGATCATGAGATTATGGGATTGAGGAACTCTATCAGTATTGGATTCCAGCATGTAGAGGTTATCAGAGTACAATACTTGTGTTTAGTGAGCTATGTATTCATAGGACCTTACGTGGTCGAGTCTGTTAATCTTACTTTTGAATTTGTAATGATTAAGTCGAGTGTTTAAATGTTTAAAATTAAAGTAGAGCTCATTTGTAACGATTTTAATTGTTATCTATGTTTTCAACTGTTAACTTTAAATATTTTTGAGAAATACCTTATTTGGGCTAAACCTAGTTTGATAAATTTTATGGTTTAGGTTGAGTTTGAGGCACAAATTATGACATTCTGTTCGGGGGTGTTACAATAGTGGTATGAGAGTTGAGGTTTAGCTGGTTCTAGGAAACCCCAGGGTGGTATAGCTATTTTAGTAAGATGTCTAGTGAATACAAGCCCTTAAATAAGTTTTTAGTCATTAAGACTAAAATTCTAATGGTGTGTCCAATGTTGCGATGCTAAGATGGTTAAGATTGTGGCCAAGATGGTCGAGTTAAGTGTTGAGCCACTCATGTGAGCGATTCGAGGGGCGGGGTCGCCCTGGACTGTTGAGTTGCAAGTTAGTTGAATGATGTCGAAGTCAAGGAAGTGTCCTATTCCTGTCACCTAAATGGTGTCTTTGTTGCGCGTTGTAGTTATTCCAATGCCTATGGGTTCATTATGAGAGTTTGTCGCAAAGAATCTTTATCATTATGCGTGAATAACGTTTATGAAGCAAGTATGGATAACCCTCTTTTGAAATTGATCAGTGGATGCATGTTTGGTGAAGGACCCTTTGTTCGTGTAAAAAGAGTCTTGTTGATACTTGTAAAGTATCATCACCTCCTTATGAGAGTTATACATTCTACAAGTTTGAGAGAGCTACCTTCTTAGGAGTTGTTGCACCTTGGAAATTGCTTTGGTTAATCAAGCACGATGCTAGCCGGTAATGTCGAGAGTTGTACTCAAGGCTTCGAGACCTCGAGGGAACCCAACCATGGTAATGAGAATGTTGAACGATTGCCTTTCTACTGTGATTTTATAGTGGTTGTTTAGAGAATGGCACGACAAGGTTTTGGGGTATGTTTGACCATTTGGTAGATGCCAACATGTGTGGTTCAATGCTCAAGAGCTTTCAAACTGTTAGTGTTTGTTTATACTTCTTGGAGGAGTCGTCAGGACTTTCTCCTTGTCGAGAACATGAGTAGATGTTGAGGTAAGGCCGAGTTGGGCATTGGTGCCCATTGCCCTTGTCAGAGGATACCAACACAGTTGAGAGAGTCAGAGATTTAGTTGTGAAGGTGCAACTCGAACGAGGTTTCTTTTGTCTAAGTGTTTCGCCCAAGGAAGAACTGGGTTTGTTCGCTAGTAAGGAATTGGCTCGTTGAGGTGATTCTTAAACCATTGATAGCTTGTTAAGTGACAGTAGTAGACCATTACTTGTCTCCTAAGGTGGATGACTCGTTTAACCGATTGTGAAGTATCCGTGTGTTTTTTGGGATTGGTTTGAGAATGAGATGTTTATGGTTAAACTGTTGGAGGTTAGTAGTTTCAAAATGAATTTTGGAATGAGGATTTCTCTCTTTAGGGCGTGTCGTGGTAATGTTTGGTGTTTGTAGTGATGTTGAGGTGTTTCAGCTATGATAAGGTGGGGGCCATCGTATTGTCTCTCAAATGTAAGTTGATGCTTTGCATGAAACGTGTGAATGTATAAGAATATGGAATTATGAGCGTTGAAGAGATAATGACCTTATGTATAGGAAATGTTAGTTACCGCACAATCAGCTAAGGAAGTAAGGGTTGAGCCTTCGTACATGCTTTTGATTTATATCACAGTTTCCTTGGAAGGAGCCGATGAACATTGGTGGAAATCCGAGCTGTGTGAGACTGTTTTGTTGTGACAATGGTGCTGACTCGATTAAAGTTGTGTAAGGTTACGAGATCTTCAAGGATGTTTTGTTGTATTATCAGGGCTTTATTTTTGTGCTATAATAAGGAAAGATGTTCCTACCCAACATCGAGAAATTTTAGGTACTTGATCTTTAAGGAATTTGATATTTGGACCATGACGTGGGTCAAAGTAATTAAGAGTTGTTGATCGTGCGGTCGATCACCACCTAAGTAAAGTGAACTTGATAAGTGATGGGTTGTACAGATTTAGTTCAGATTAGAGCATCATGCTACTCATGTGGGACGGTCAAGGATTGCAAGTGATGGTCGTGTAAGGGAGTACCAACGCTAGCTCAATGCGGTACCGATACTCAATTCATTTGGTATCGGTACTGATCAGATAGTACAAGTACTCGTACGTTTGTTAGTTAAGCTTCGAGTTAAGGATTGATTTGCTTTGGAAGCCTTGAGAAGTAGCATCTGATTCTAATTCAGAGAACATAATGTTATTATTAGATTTAGTCTAATGGTTTTTGAGGGACTTTGAGATCCTGTTGTAGGTGATTTAGAGAAAAAGATATCAAGGTAAGAGATTCCTCCTATATAGTACAATGGTCAGTATATGGTGAATTTTGATAGCGATAGTTTGTACCAAACTTTTGTCGTGTGTTTTGGGATTCAATGTGGAGTCATGTGTTTTAGATAGTGATACGTAGTTGACTTGCCATTAGTTCAGAGTCTAACATCGAGTTTTTTAGAGTTGTTGTGATGCTTAATGCTCCTTAGTGAAAATTAAATAGATAACTGTGGATCTTGAAAAAGATTGGTGAGTGCATAGTTTCGATGAGATTTTGTTTAGTAATGATATTTCTTGGTAGGTACCGTTTGTTATTTTCGGCAAAGGCGAGATCCAAAAAGGTCTGCTTGGATTATTGCGAGTTGGGTTGTTCAACACAATGGTGTGTACATGTTACCTTTTGACATGATATTCGAGGTTTGTGATGAAACCTTATCCCTTGGTGGGATTCCATGCGATGATAAATCTAAATGAGGGTACAAATGACGTGTTTTCCAGACACATGATAGTTTGGAGTTGCATTAGTTGTCTTTCGATGTAAAGCATGTTGAGTTTAAGGTAAGTGTTTGAGGTGAGTTAAGACGTCATTCGTTCCAGAAGTCTTGCACCGGGCAAACAATGATTTTGATAAAGGATGCCATCAGAGTTAGAGTCTCTTTTAAGGAGTTACCACGAGATGAATCATTTCGTTTTGGATGCAATGAATCTTTAACCTCCTATTCTTTTAAATCATACGGAGTTGTGGAAGGATTTTATTGTGCAAGAACCTTTTGGGTTCTACAGCATAAGTTAAGTTCCTCGATGACGTTTTTGTATGACAGTTTTGTCGGAGTACCGTTGGGTTTTGCTTGTCGTAATGTACAAAACGGAGATGGATTCCTTCTAAGAGAAAGAATCAGTTGATAATGTTATACCGTTAGAAGACAAGGATTATATGGTTGGATGTTTGTGAGAGATCAGATTTGAGCATCGAGAAATGTGTGAGGTCTGGGATAGTCAATAAAGTTTCATTATCTTCTATTAATAATTGGGTGCAAATTTTGAAGACGAAATTTATTTTAAGGAGGGGAGAGTTGTAACGACCCAATTCTCGAGTTAGTGAATTAGGTCTCGGACTTGAGTTATAGGCCTTTAATTTTTGAAGCCCAAGTTGAGGTTGTTAAGTTGGGCCTATTATATTAAAGGAAAATGTTTGCAATTTAAATAGAGGAGAAAATGAGAGAATGGGAAAGAGAAAGGAAAATGTAAAAAGTGGGTGGTGTGGGAGAGAGAAAAGAAAAAGAGAGAAAAAGGTTAAAGGGGGAGATTTAAACTCTAATCTATGTAGATCTGACCGCCCGCTATCGACAACTCCACTACCATTGTGTTCATCTCGTTGAACGAATTCGCCGGTTCCAATAACGTCACCATCAGAGCCGTCGTTGGAGGGGGTGAGCAAAAGGAAGTTTCAGATTTTTCCAGTTAAAGGGGTTAGAGTGCTCAGAGTGCAAAACCAAGGCTGCCATCGTGTTCACCAGCATTGAGAGTGTCAAGAAAAAGCTTCGTTGTCATCGTTCGAAAGCCACCGCACATGCCATACGCACCGCTGCCTACGCGTGGGTGACGTCTGGCTGACCAGGCTGTTATAACAATCGAGCTCAGCTATTGGGCCAAGCCGAGCCGGCCTGTGTAGCCGACCAAAGCTGCAAGCTAAGCTGGTGTGCAAAGCTAACCCTTCGAATTGAGCCAACCGCTAAGCCACGCTGTGAAGCTATCACCGCTAGTTGTCGTAGATCACCACCGCTGTTGACTTTTTGTAAGGGACCTCTTCCCAGGGGTTTCTTGACGTTCTGAGTCCTTTGGAGCAGCCAGTTTCACCAAATTTGAACCTGATAAGCTATTTTTACGTGTTTTACCTTGTGGATTAGTTAGTAAATAGGGTAAGTGATAATTTGGTATTCTTATATTTATGAGGATTGTTCGAGCGCGAATACAAGATCAAGAAGAGGTTTTGAGGAGCTCTATTAAGGATTTGTCGTTAATCACTTAAGGTTTGTACACCTCGAACTTCTATTGCTTCACGAGCATCATAAATGTGATTGTTTTGTGTGTTAGTATCTGCAAAATAGGTAGACGATAAATAAGCATGTGTTGAGGCTGATATTATGAGACACGATATCTATGAGATGCATGATGGCACTGTGAATATGACGAGACTCGTGAAGGCTTTAGAGACCATGTAGGGTCATTTTGAGAGGCTCATCTGATTACTTGATGATTGCTTGTTTGGTTGATAATTGTGATGTTGTGTGTGCTTGTTCGAATAGATTAATGAGATTTGATGGGAATTATGCTTCAGGGTTAAATATTCAAATAAATGATCTTGAAGCCGGTAATTAATATTAATTAATTAAATGTGTTAGTAAACAAACCCTAATGACGTTCATAAGGTTTAAGAGTTGAATAAAGTGTGGTAATATCGTAGACCAAGGAAATAGTACGAACCAAGGTGTATGGTATCGAATATGAGCTTTAGTCGTACCGGTACACAATTGGGGGTCGTATCGGTACGGGTCAACCTATACCGGTACTTGTGGAAATTAAGGATTTCTAGTAAGCCATACCAGTATTGGTACGTGTGTGAGTACTGGTACCCAGAGGTACTATATCGATACTCGTGTTTGAGTATAGGTACCCACTAAATGAGATAATCTATAATGCTAATAAAGAGATAAGAAATTGATGTGGGACGTAAATGAGATAACATGGATTAATAAGATATTAATGTGGACGATTAATGTACTCTTCCATAATGTATTAACATGTTGGTAAACTTAATTTGGTAACTTGATGTAATAGAAACCATAGGAGATCCTTGGTGGATCGAATTATGTTGTGTGCTGTTTGGTAATCATGTCAATGCTATGTGCTTTTCGGACACTTGTTTGGTTCGATCACCTATAATTGATGGGATCTTGATACCCAGAGAAAGAGTATTGCAACACCATGGTTAGAGATGTTGAATGTACGTTTCCGACGCTGTATGACACCGAGCCTCATTCGATGATACTTGAGGATAGATGCCGAGTATGGGTGTAGGTTCTCGAGGTTGTGTCACATCAGGCCTTACCCAGAGAGAGTGTATCTTCCCGAGCCTGATTGACACCATGCCTCTCTCAGAGTGTACGTTCCCGAGGTTATGTGATATCAGGTGATACATGTATGAGAGTGGTAAAACTACTTATCTTGGACAAGAAGTTAAAATTTTTCGATGCAAACAAGAAGCGTAAAAATGATGCATGCATAGGAAATGTCAAGAAATGGATTTTAGACAAGAAGATAAAGTTGTTCTTGAAGTTTGGAACGACGAACGACTTGCGTTGATTTTCGGATGGGATCTAAGCATTTATGGGTCAAGTTGTCTTCTAATGAATTGATATTTATTCCATTAACTTTCTAACGCATCTTGAAAAGCATCAATCCAATATCAAGAACTCAAGATATGTCCATTTTATTGAAGACTGTACTTGTAGAAAACTGGATACAGGATTATTATGAAATTTTGTAAAATTCAGCCCAAAAACAAACATATAAGGCTTTGGATGAATTAAACTTAGCCCAATGTATTTATTATCATTTAAATTAATGTTTTTATGGTTTTATATACTTTAGGAACCAATCACCCTTCTCCCAAACCATTAGATTAATTCCAATCCAAAAGACCAAATTTCCATGTTTATTTTATTCATTCTTTACTTGAGGATAAAGCCATCCTTCACCTATAAAAAGATGATGCCTCATTCATTTTAATTTAGATATTATTGATTAAATAAAGTTCTCTTTTGAGTTCATACTTGCAAAAAGTTTATCTTGTGTTTTAGAAGCAAATCAATTTTCAAGTTCTTCGAGATTTGTTGTTGAGGATCTTCACACTCCGGGTTGCCCAGTCAATTGCAATTAGGAGGGTCGGTTAGAGCCATATCACGGAGGTTGCCTATTCAATTGCAAGTAGGAGGGTTCCGCGGGACATCTACCAAATCAACACACCATAGCCATCTTTTTTCTTCAACTCTATTGTCGCGATTTCCATAATCAAGGCTGAAATTTTAGTTTTGATTTATCTATCCTTCAAATTGTCTTTTTTAATCTTTTATAGTTTATTATTCTTATTCATCATCTAATTAACCATCTCCCCTTTGTTTCTTTGAATTTTCAAGAAAAGCCTACCTAGTTTTTCTTGAAACTTTAAGAACACACCCAGCTTTGTTCATTGAGTCTAAAGCCCTAGGTTTACTTCCAAGCAATCAAATTGAAGGTTCTAATGTTCCAAGGTAGTCTCCTATCACCGGGCCTCACTCTAGGTTTATGGTATGACTTTGTGTGCTTTTGCTCGGTTGATCTGGTGAGATCTCGAGTATGGTTGGGCCTTGTATGCCATGTATGCTGTATTGCTATGTTGAGAGCATTTGTTTAGGAGACTAGTAGTAGCGCCACATGTTTATTTATCTCTCCTTATTGCTCGTACTAGCTTGCATGCCTATGTTTATGATTAGCATGAAGTATAGTAGAGTAGATGTGTACCACTGAGCTTTGTAAGCTCAACGCCCAAAATTGTTGTTTCTGTGCGTAGGTTGATTGTCAGATCGTGGGATCAATGAGCACTATCAGTAAGAGATTCTAGCATGTGAAGGTTCTTAGAGTACGATACTTGTGTTTAGTGGGCTATGTATTCATAGGACCTTACGTGGTCGAGTCTGTAATTCTTACTTTTGAAGTTGTATTAATTAAGTTGAATATTTTAATGTTTTAAATTAAAGTGGAGCTCATTTTTAATGATTTTAGTTGTTATCTATGTTTCAACTGTTGACTTTAAATGTTTTTGAGAAATACCTCGTTTAGGCTAAACCGAGTTTGAGAAATTTTATAGTTTGATTTGGGCTTGAGGCTCAAATTATGGCATCCGGGTCGGGGGTGTTACAGCACAAAGCACAACAGGAGTGGTTCTGACCCATGGAACATAGAATGGTGAAACTGCCAGGATCCTTTATCTTAGGTGGAAAATCACTTAGCATTGCCACGCACTCGCCCACTGTAGTAACAATTTCAACCTCACCCACCATTATTTTCTTGGTTACAATCTCCTTCAAAAACTTTGCATAAGTTTCCATTTGATCGATGACCTCCAAGAATGGGACATCAATATGCATTTGTTTAAGCATCCCTAGAAATTTCTAGAATTGAGCATCATGTTTTTGAGCTTTTAATCATTGTGGAAATGGAGATGGTGGTTTAGGCTCATCGCGTAGTCCACTGGATGTTGTAGCATCCCTATCTTTCTTATCTTTGTCATTAGTAGCAAGGTCTTTCACTTTATCAGACACATGAATTGTATCCTTAGATGTTGGAGCATCGGCTGATGTCTTACTCAAAGTAGAATCAACGAGGGAACCTTTCCCAAACTTGTCATCTTTGGTCAATTGTGTGCCACTACGCCAAGTGATGGCATTTCATTGTTCTGCACTAAAGGTTTTAGTGACTTCAGTATCACTAGGTAAACCACCTTGAGGTATGATCTTCAAGACTTGGGTAATATGCCCAACTTGCGTTTCCATGGTTCGTAGAGAAGCGGTGTAATTCTGCAGGATGGATTGTTGATTTTCCAACATAGCGACTTGCATTGTGAGCATGCCACTATGGTTCTTGAGGTGCACTGACTGATCCTGCATAATAACTCAGGCAATATCCATAAAATTTTGATAAGAAGAATCAAAAGAATTAGAATTAGAGTTCAAAGCTCCCTAGTTTTGCCTCTGAGTTTTTTTTGTTGAAATCTAGGAGAATTTGATGTAGCATTTTGTCGGGCTCCTAAATTTCATGTGTTACCTCCCTAACCAAAATTTGGATGTTTTCGCCACCCTGGGTTGTAGGTGTTTGATTAAGGATTGATGTCGTAGTTGGCATTCCCTACATGGCATCCATATTCTTATTGCTGGGGGAATTCATCTGATTGGTGTTCCCCATCACAATGCTCGCATGTATATTGAATTATCTTAGCCTCTCGTGTGTTGGATGGTGGCTGCATGTTCTTGAGCACGTTTGCGATGGTGGAGAGTTATTGCAATGGTCGTTGAAGTATAGTGGTTAGTATACCTGCCTGTCACGTGGGTGACCCAGGTTTGATCCCCAACAACAGCTCCAAAACTTGACCAGTGTAAAAACATTGCACTTTTTAGTGCAAGCTACACTATCGATGCAAGAATAGAAACAAGGAAATCTTGTTTGAATATCTATCCCACGAGGATAGTGAATTACGCTTATACATATGTGGATACAATACTATAAAAGTAGTAGTTGTGGTTGCAATGGTGGTTGCAATAGTAATATAAAAAGGAGAGTAAAGGATTTTATGTGGTAGCAATAACAAGAGTGATAAGAGATAGATAGAATATTGAAAATAAGCTTGGATCTCCTTGGCTTAGCTCGGTAGAAAGATCAAGTGCACTTCGAGGATGAAGGATTGGTTTAATCAACGATGCAATGGTTAGCTTGAGTGTTAACTTCTATTTAACCTTCAAATATTGACTCAGGTACGAAGATCAGATTCCACTTATTTTATAAGTCGAATCTAAGGCCCCTTGAATGAGTGGACCAACTTTCATTGCATCCGGACAACTTTCGCTGTAGGAACTCGTTAATCTGACTCGTCACTGCATCCGTCGATGACAGTAACTTGTTTTAACACTTTCATGAAAAACATAAATCAAATCCAACAATTAAGGCTTAAGAAAAAGCTAACACTGAAATATATTAAACTAAGAAAATAGTTTAAATAAGTTCAACAAGCTCCAAAAAATTAAACCATAGTCAAAATGAGCACAAGTACATGTATATCTCCAAATAAACATCAAAATAAAGAGAAATTCAAGAAGATAACAAGATATTTCCTTGGATAAATCTGCCTTGCTTCACTTTGGATCTCCAGAAAATAAGCTCAATCCGCCATAGGAGGAGGATAAAAGCTTCGGAAGTTGAAGATGATGTGAAAATAGGAATAGCGTGACCTTCTCTTTCATCTAAAATAGTATTTATATAGGCCACCTGAGGAAGGATACATGTCTTGCAGGTTATTTGCGTACTCAACGTCGTACAAATTTGTTGTAACAGAATGGATAGCTGGCATATTCGTTCTTATCATCAAGTAGACTGGACAACTAGCAGATGCAGTGTTGAACTGGTTGTAATGGTAAAACAACCTCTACAGGGACATTAGCAATGCAGCAAAAGTAAGGCAAAAATAGGCAGAAATATGCAAAACCTGAGTCATGGGAACTAAGTTAGAAATTATGCAGAAATAGACATGAAAATGTAGAAATCGATGCAATGAATGTCAATGTGGGGACAATAAGACCTATAAATTGAGGAAAAAACATGTTCTTTAAAGAGCTTTCAAACATCTAATTAGAGTGTTTCAGAAGATTTAGGGCCGGGATTCAATATCCCCATAGGAAACTAGTATTCATTATTGTCTATTTGATTAAGAATTTCAAAAGCCTCTTCAGGATCTTTATCGAGCAAAATACCATTGGTTGAAAAGTCAATCATCATTCTTGTAGGAGCGTTAACACCATTATAGAATGTTACCGCTTGTAGCCAATCAAGGAATCCATGAATTGAGCACTTGTGCAACATGTCTTTATATCTATCCCAACATTCATCCATGGAGTCATCATCTTGTTGCTTGAATGCTATAATCTCGCTTCGCTTCTAGTTGTGCACGTTTGGTGGATCATATCGGTGTAGGAAGTTTCTGTACAAGTCTTCCCAAGATGTAATAGATCCTGAGGATATGGTCTTCAACCATGCTCAGCCTCGATCATGCAAGAAATAAGGGAATAGTTTAAGTTTCAACATCATCAAGAACTCCCTATTGTCTAAAACAGTCACAAACTTCTAGGAAAGCTTGAATGTGCTCGAGAGCATTCTCCCTTGTCGATCCACTGAATTGTCCAATGGAATTGAACATGTAGAACATAACAGGCTTTAGCTCATATTGAGCTGCTCTATAACTGGCACAAAGATTACTGAGTAAGGTCATTAAGGATAGGTGCAAAGTTGTTGTGAATGGGTCGTTTAGGACGTGCTGGCCATAGAACAACATTCTGCCTATCTCATGCTCCATTGGCATTTGTATCATTAACAATTACTCTTCCATCTAGTGGTGGATCATCACCAATTCATGCGTCATTCAGGCTGTTATTTTTGACTTAGTCTCCCATTATCCTTTGTTCTCTACGTAGTGTTCGCAAGTATCTTTCGATCTCTAGATTATATAGAATTACACGTTCTTCTTGATTTATGCATCTGGTCATGCACTATAATAGGCCCAAAAAGAAAAACAAAAACATAAATTAAAAATAAATTAAAAAAATCTTAAGTGCAATTACTACGTAATTATTAATTGCCAATCCCTAGCAACAACGCCAAAAACTTGATGTGCAGCAAACAAGTATGCAATTTAGAGCAAGTATACTCGTCGATCAAGTAATAAAGTGATAAAGTAGAGTGTCAAACCCAGAGGGATTGAATTAACAAATACAAAGCAATCATACTTAAGAACCTAAGTCAAACCCACAGAGTAAAGTGTCGAACCCACAGGGATTGGATTAACAAATAACAAGGATGCTAAGGCAATACATGTATGCTTGAACCCTAACAACTCTATTACCTATTCAAGGTCCCCTTATTAGTCTTTGAAATCCTAATCTTATGTCTAAGCCGGATTAAAACCTAAGTTGACAACTTAAGTCCTACTATTCACGTTTGTATAACCTAACTCTCTCGTATTAAGCCACAAATCAATAGTTAAAAGGCCTCTCTTGATAGCTCTTACAATAACTACGCATAAAGAACAATGAACAAAATAGATAAAAGACAAGACTATAACATTAAACAAATTAATCAAAACATAATATCCTAAAGACAATAAACCCAACAAAGTATTTAGGTCATGACTAAGCCTAAAACATCTATAATAAAAGTATTAAAGAACATGAGAGTTTAGCAAGCAAGGAAAAAGAAAGAATCAAGTGACCTCGACATTCTCCTCCAAGTTCTCTAATAGTGTTGTAGTTCCCACACTCCTCAAGCCTCTCTCGATGGCTCTTGCTGTGTTGAGACTCCTCTAGACCTCGACTCCGGTGGTTATCCGATAGCTGAAGACTAAATGCTACCGTCTAAGATCAAGCTCCCTTTGTTTGTGGCCCAAGTCTTCTTTATATAGGTGAAAAAGGTAGGGTTTTGAAACCCTAAAGCTCGCAAAGCCTCTTAAAAAGGATCTTTCTTTCCTGCTTCATTCAATGAGTTCCATATCAAGTGGAAATCCACGTGTGTCAGTCATTTCCAACTCTACTGCCTTGTCAGCTCAACACGATAGGGGTGCCACTCTACTGCTCTAGCGCTCCTCCAACTACACAACTTCCTGTACGAGCACCAATAAAAAGCACTATGTTCCCCATTAAATGCATCAAAATATAGACAAAGAGCATGTGTTTTCGCCTTATTGATTTGTTAATTTGTCCCCCATTTAGTTAACATTTGCATACATTTTTAGTATTTTCATCTTTGTAATTGCATTTTTTTAACTTAGTAGCTCTTTCTTGAATTATCCTTAAATTTATCATATTTTTGCTGTTAATGTCGCTGCATGAGTTCTTCTAGAATTGCAGCCAGGACTGTCGCTGCATTGGGGTGTTGCTGCAATACTGATGTCGCTGCATAGGCATTATTTAGATTGCGTCCAGGATTGTCGCCACATTAATAACTATAAAAAGATAAGATCAAATGATGTTAGCAAGAAGATAAGATCAAAGGACAATGAGTTGGCAGTTGGTTACAATAATTGTTGTCTGGACATGATGTCAGTGCAATTAAATAGTCATTGCCGCCGCATTGGCAGCTATCAGGATAAGATCAAAGAATTATGAGCTGTCTATTAGTACAATTGTCATACACGAAGCTTTATCCACAAAATCTATGAAGGACACATGTAAACACCCAATTGGAAAGTGATAAGGATATATATACATATATTCTTACCCTAAAAAGGGAGGCTCCTATCTTATCATCTTTTTCCTTGGCTTTGGAGCTTTCTCTTGATGGCTTGAAGCTTCTATCGGGCAACCAAGGTGAATCTGATGCGGAATTAAGTAGCCACAATAAGTGTGAGGCAAGAGGAAGCATCAAGGAACAATCAAGTTAGCTAGGTATAGCTTTCCCTATTCAGTTCTTAATGTTTATTTTGTTTAAACGCCGATGATTATGGTTTAATTTCATTTTGAATGGAAATATTTTATGAATGTTGACCGAATGTTTATCTTATTAAGTTTTTACTCTATCTTTTGATCTTTGAGTTTGAATGTTTGTATACACGAAAGTGTTTATTGCAACCACTGTCAGTGACAGTTCAAGTTAACAATCAATACAACGAAAGTTGTATGAGAGTACAAGGAAAGTTTAACCAATTGTTCTTGTATTTTATTTTTTGGCCATCACTTAAAGGTGTGGTGAGTAGGCTTATATAAGTCTTTGATTAATGGTAGAAGTTGAGATTGGTAAGATATTCATATGCTTTATTGCATTGGCAATCATCTTTTTTTTGTTGCTAGCATTCGTTATTATGTTGATGAATCGCCGAGAGAAACCCACTGCCATGATTATATTGTTTCTGATTTAGTTTTAGTTCATTGCTTCGACATTACCTATATCATTTACCTTTCATTGCTTCGACATTACCTATCATATTTGCCTTATTTTTCTTACTTATTGCACTGACATTTGTAGACATCCGAACAACCGTTCTCGTGAGATCGATATCTGATAGATTTGCATATGTCTACTATACTTGCATCGACCGTGTAACATCATTTCAGCAATCAAGTTTTAGCTCGATTGTTGGGGATGGTATTTGTTTGGTGTTTATTTTTGTCATTGCAGTTTTTTATTTTTACTTACTTTATTTTCTTTTCTTTTGTTATTTTTTGGTGTTCTAAAAAAAGAGTGACAAATACGTCGAAGGATAGACATCGAACCATTCAAGACTACACGATGTTCAACTATGACTTTCAAGATCCTATTCCAAGAGCGGTTCAAGTAAAAGCTACTCCGGGCATTATTGAGAGGCATAGTTTCTACTCTTAGAGCTCAAATTTATTCTTTGGAAAATAGGATAAATAATATGCAATGGACTACTTAAGTTACACCAATTCAAGTTGCTTAACGAGTAGATGTCTTTGCATTCAGCTGTGAGATTTGCAGTGACAACCACATTTATGAAGACTGTCCACAACTCCTATGGAACAATTCTTATGGTAATTCCTATAATGCTTCTGCATGCGAATAGTCTTGGGGAATTTGGAATTCTGGGCAAAATGCTGGGACATTCCGATATGGGAATACTTGGTCCTGAGGCACATATAATCCAAGACAAAGGAATTACACTTCACTGCAGTCACAATTCAATAGCAATCTCAGATGCATCAACAACAAAATCAGGTGCAACCACAATATGTTCAGATCCCACATCTACATGCTCAAACACATATACAACAACAATATACCCAAGCTTCCACATCTGATCCCTTCGCAACTCTTGAAGCTTTGATGCGAGAGCATATCACTCGAACGAAAACAATTGTTCAATGGGAGTCCTCATCGATTTTCGCATTTGAAGTAAAACTGGGACAACTGTCATCCACAATGAATAATAGACCGCAAGACACACTTCCAAGTGATACAACAAACTCTACTATTAAGGGAAAGAATATTCCCAGGATATCACTCTAAAGAGCGGTAAACAGACTAGTGAGCCAGTAAGGGATTCAGATGTAATATTTTCAGAAAATGGTGAAGTGAATCTTAATGAAAATATTGATGTTGAAGAGATAGTTGATGTACTAGCAAATATTGCTCCAAGAATTGTCACTCACATGCCAAATGTGTGGCAATCGACATTATTTATACAAAACAAAGCATGTGTTTTGATACATCTATTTAGGTTTTGATACGTTTAAGTAAAGTAGAAATTACATATTGTTTTTTAGGTTTTGATACATCTTTTAGGTTGTTTTTCGTACAATAGAAAAATGGAAAGAAAGTGTAACACCCCTAAAATCGAGTCAATAACTTTTTCACTTTTCAATGAAAAGATTGATGTTGAAGAGATAATTAATGTACTAGCAAATCTTGTTCCAAGAATTGTCACTCACATGTCGAATGTGTGGCAATCGACATTGTTTATACAAAACAAAGCATGTGTTTTGATACATCTATTTAGGTTTTGATACATTTAAGTAAACTAGAAATTACATATTGTTTTTTAGGTTTCGATACCTCTCTTAGGTTGTTTTTCGTACAACAGAAAAATGGAAAGAAAGTGTAACACCCCTAAAATCAAGTCAATAATTTTTTCACTTTTCAATGACTAGAAATATTTTTTGATGTTTGGTTTAAGTTTAGAATCTTTGAGAAATAAGTTAGTTTTGTTTCGAATAGGGATTAATTGGATTTTAGCTCCATCGCTAAATTAAGGTGACTAAAAATGAAGGTTTATAAAATTGAGATGTTAGAAGATGGCTAGGTTTTACTAATGAAAAACCACAAAGATTTTCTACCACTTTTACTCTGTGATTTTCTAAAGTATTTTCGGTGATAGAGGAAGGCAAAGTTACAGTTCGTGATCTTTGAAGACGTGCAACTACAGTTAATCATATAGTTGTTGCTTCTTGGGAGATAGGCGACCAACGATCTGAAGCACCACAGGAGTGGTCAAAAATCTATCTTAAGGAAATTATGTGTTACACATGCCTCAACTCGTTCGAATCGTTTACTCGTGTTCAACGTTTGCCGAATTCAACAAGGCACTGCACGTGAAATTTATAATTAAAGTGCAAAGGTAAATTTCACTGTTTGTCTTTTATTATTATTATTTTTCGTTTATTACTATTATTTATTTCCTTTCAATTTTATTTATTTATTTTTAATTTTATACTTTAATAAAAATTCTTGTTTATTTGTTTCAGTTTATTATTATTATTATTATTATTATTATTATTATTATTATTATTATTATTATTATCTAACAATTCATAAGGCTCGGTAAATTCGGTGAGTGTAATTTTGAGTCCCAAAATGATTCGATATCATTCTATAGCATTATCTTGTTTTAATTATTATGTGAAGCATGTATTTGTTTTAAACTCAATTAGAGAACAATTGGATGGCAAACTATTTGAATTGGTAACCGTGACAAACTCATAACTTTTATGTTATGTACATGTTTGAAATGTTTATGCCTTATGATTTAAGTCAAGATACAAGCTCTAAGAAGCCATGTGGTCGTCCATATGAATTAGTAAGTTAAGGTAAGGTTATGGTGTTTAAACTTTGTTAATTAAATTAAGCCATACATATGCATCTATGATAAGTATTATGATCTTGTACAATTTGATATAAGTATTGATTCAGTTAAGCTAAAATGTAATATGGAGCTTTAAGCTCATTTCTAAAAGTATGATAAGCCAAAGTTTAATCTATATTGACGATTTATAAGATAAGCTATGTAAAAGCCCTTGGATAATTAAGTAAAGTTTGGATACAATTAGCATGTACGTCATAGAGTCCAGTTAAGCTAAAATGTAATATGGAGCTTTAAGCTCATTTCTAAAAGTATGATAAGCCAAAGTTTAATCTATATTGACGATTTATAAGATAAGCTATGTAAAAGCCCTTGGATAATTAAGTAAAGTTTGGATACAATTAGCATGTACGTCATAGAGTCCATTTGAGCTCATATTGGGGTTTGAATTACGATCTTTATTTGGTGATAGTATGAGAGATGTTGTTGTTGGACATTGGTGATAGTGGGAGGGAGACCATTCTCAGTTGATTTGGTGATAGTTGGAGGGGATTCACGTATCCATAACTACTTATAATCCAAAATGCTAAATAATGAAAATTATGTGCTATAATATAAGTTTTTGTCATGAAGTTATATACTATGGTATAAGTTTTTGCCATGAAATTTATATGTTATGATACAAGTTTTGCCATGAAAATTATATGCTATGATATAGGTTATTGTCGTGGAAGTTCATGTCATGATATGTTCATTATGTTTCATTTTCCATTCAAGCATGTTAGGGACAAGCCAACATGTTATGCTCATTTGATCAGTATTATGTTAACTACCTCACTAAGCTATATAAACTTACTTTGTTTCATTTCATCTATTTTTAGGTGATTAAATTTTATAGAAATTGGAGCTCGTGTTTAGGGGCTGCAAGTCACTCTGATACGAGCATGATGAGAGGGCTCAAAATAATCATCTTGGAAAAGAAGTTGAAACTGCTTTGCAAGTCAGAAACATCAGTCAACTTGCGAAGCATTTTTGGATGGGATCCAGGCATTTATGGGTCAACATGTCTTCTTAAAACTTGTCCGGCTGCAAATTAGCTTTCTAACACATCTTGAAACGCCTCAATCGGACATCCGGATCTCAAGATACGTCTATTTTAGCGAAGATAGCGCATGCAGAAATTCCTATACGGGATTTTTGGATAATTACGAATTTTCAAGATTTTATTTGATTATTTGTAATTTAAATCAACATAGGATTCCGCAATATCTATTAGGATCCGATTTATTTAATTAGGATTTTATTTTTAGCATTTATTTATTATTAGAAGTTACTTATCTAATTAGGAGATTAGATTTTAGCGTTTATTTATTGTATTTAATTCCTAAGTTTAGTAGGATTAAAACTTCTCCATGGCCTATATAAAGGAGGCTTCACCCACATTGTAATTCTTTGTGTACTTGATCTTATTCATGATTGTGTAGTTTATATGTGAATCTAAGTTCAGTTCATGATGCAATGCTAAGTATTTCTTGATGATAAAGAACTTCAAGGTAAGTTTAAGTTAAGATATTATAACGAAGCAAAATGCTTAAAAGTACCATAAAGCATTGTTTGGTTTAATGCTTGAATGATGCATTTAGAATGAACACCATTTTATTTAACACACCAAGTTTAAAATTGTGCATTTAGTTTGCTTGTTGGAGTTTCAAGTGCAAGTTGATTGTATTTTGATGTTTAGATTTGTGTATTGAATTTGCTTGTTGATAATAATGGCAAATCTGGGCTAAATGACATTTTCTAGTCAAACGTGAAAAGGTCTCAAAACCTTCAATCCAAAACCTTAAAAGTGCATGTCTCTGAGAGGTCTCGAGACCATTCTTAAAAGTTTGAATTTCTACATTTTGGTCCCTAATTTATAACTTTGTCAATTGATCTTTGATTCAATTACCATTTTTTAATTTCATAATTTGGAAAGAGCATGATATTAGTCATAGAACCAACCAATAAATAAATTCTTTTAAGTGGACCTTAAAACTTTTATTATTTTGAACATTAGTCCTTAAACTTTTGAAAAATTATAGTGACCCCTAAAGAATCTATAATATGATTAATTTGATTAAAATGAGAACCACTGGCATAAAATGTTGGATTCTAATAGTTTGGTAACAAGTTACAAGTTAATTCCTTAACTTTTAGATAATTGTATTTTAGTCCTTAAACTTTTGGAAAATTTTAAATTGCTCTTTAATCTCTATCAAGGTTTAATTATTCTATAACAATGATGATAAACTAGTTATTGAGGTCTTTAAATGAGTTAATATGAATATTAATTTAATTCTTTTTGTTGTTTGTTTGAAAAATTTCCGATTATATGTTTTCGATATCATCTTTGATCTAGTTTCCTACTAAACTAGGTAGGGGTTGTTACACAAAGTGAGAATGAAAATTGGAAAGAAAATAAAAATAAGGGTTGTTTGGCATAACATAAAATAAGAAGGAAAGAAAAATAAAGGAGAGATGCTTTTCTCTATCTCTACACAAATAACAATCCGTCCAAATCAGGACAAAAGGAAGGAGAGAAAATAAAACTCAGTTTAAATAAAAGGTAAAATACACAAATACCCTCAAACAAGTTAAAAACTTTCATTTTTTTTTACTTTTTTAAACCTCGATGGCCTCTCTCAACCTCTTCTCTCTCGTCTCTATGTGAATGTAGGGCGTTATCAAAATTTTTGTTTTGATCCTTACTTTTGGATGCTGAAGACTAAAAGTAGTTTAGGGGTTCTTCATCACTGGTCGTTTGGTTTCATGTTGTCTTCTTGGTACTGAATTCGGTTTCTCTTTGTAAGTTCTTCTTCTACTCTATCTAGGGGTCTTCTTTGTTTGGTGCCCGATCTTCCCTATTTCGTTCGTTAACTTTCTTTTTCTTGGGTAGTGATAATTTATTCAAAGAGAAGCTAGGCGAACGAATCACTGCCCTCCAACAATAATTTTCACCTTTCAATATCCATTAACAATAGCTTTAAATCCTTTCAATATCCATTAACAATGGCTTAAAATCCTTTCAACATCCATTTCTTGTCTTCCTTAAAAAGGTATATAGACTTCTATCTAGTAGATTTAATTTAATCATGTTTTATCTTCTAATTGTCTTTTATCTCTAATTTGCGTATGTTCATAATGTAGATTTTGATATAATTTTGGTTCTTACTTCTTATGTCATATTTAAGGTTCAACATAATGATTATATTTTTATTGTTCTAGTTTATAATGGCGGCTAAAAATCGCTTTACTGTGGCGGACGGTGGTCGGCGGTGGCTGAAGTAGGGGCACGGTGTCCGGTGAATGGATGTAGGTTGCCGGGGCATGACGGATTAAGATCTAATGGCGGCGACTATGGCGGGGAGTGATCAGAGTTTAGCGTTTTCATCCGTTTTTGGAGGAAAACGTTGAATGTTCATCCAAAAAGCCTTAGTTTTGATCTGATTTGAGGGGAAATTCTGGGAAGTTCGGTGTTCGTTTCAGAGAGAATTGGGGAGGTGAGAGAGAAGAGAGAAAGTGGGGAGATGGATTATAGCCGAGTTGGCCCGAGTTGGGGCATTTATACCGACTTTGAAACGGTTATGTTTTGGCACCGGGTTAACCCGGGCAAATCCACGCAATATCCGACCCGGTTGTAGGATCCGCGCCCTACTTTGGGCTCTTTATATTTTGAGCTTTTCTTTTTGCTTTTGTTTCAATTTAGTCCTAAAGCTTTGTAATTTGGCTTCTCTTTTTACATTTAATTCAATTAGGTACCTTTTTAAATATTAATTCATTTGTTTAATTTATTTAATTTTTTTATTATGTATGCTTGCATATTTTTTTAAAAGGCATGTAGTATATTGTTAGGGTGATTAATCACTTAGTATAAATAAGTAGAGCCTTTTAATTTAGGTCATTTAATTAATTTAAATAATTAAATAGGGAGATAATCATAGAAAATAAATGATTATTAAATAGAAACTTTAATGTTCTAAGTTGATTAGTGTCTCATTGTAATAAGATGTTAATCAAGGGAGCATTTTAGTGAAGCATTTAATATTTCATTTAAACCTAGAATATGTAATCACATAGTTAATTAAAAATTAAATTAGGATTAGGTTTAAACAATTATAATCATTAAATAATTAAGGATTATTATTAATTTAGGGTTTAATATGGATAGTGCCCAATTATTTGGGTGTTATCACATAAACCCCTAAATTTGATAATATTTATAGATTCTTTAATTAATTCAATCAATTTGAGCCATAATGGTTTGAACTTAAAATTGACAAGAAAATAATTGGACATGCATTAAAAACCTTTTGTGTTGAAATACATTTTTGAATATAAACTGAAGTATCCTAATGTAACTGGAAGTTTCAAAACTTATATTCATTAAAAATGTATTTTCTTACAAGAGGATACTTCCATTTGAAATGTAATTCAGTTAACAATTAAGGATTTAATTAAATTCAAAATATTGTTCGAAATGCCAAAATGCCACGAGAAATTAATAAGGTACCGATAACGAGCATTTGTGGAATACTAATTGATACATGCATGAGCGGGGTTAAATTACTCATATTGGACAAGAAGCTGAATTTTTTCGATGCAAACAATAATGGCCAAAACAATGCACGCATAGGAGGTCAAAAACGATGCATCTTGGACAAGAAACTGAATCTGTTTGTGAAGTCTGGAAAGTCAGCTAACTTGCGATGAATTTTTGGATGGGATCCAGGCATTTATGGGTCAACATGTCTTCTTAAAACTTGTCCGGCTGCAAATTATATTTCCAACGCATCTTGAAACGCCTCAATCGGACATCTGGATCTCAAGATACGTCTATTTTAGCGAAGACAACGCATGCAGAAATTCCTATACGGGATTAATACGGGATTTTTGGATAATTACGAATTTTCAAGATTTTATTCGATTATTTGTAATTTAAATCAATATAGGATTCTGTAATATCTATTAGGATCAGATTTATTTGACTAGGATTTTATTTTTAGCATTTATTTATTATTATAAGTTACTTATCTAATTAGGAGATTAGATTTTAGCATTTATTTATTGTATTTAATTCCTAAGTTTAGTAGGATTAAAACTTCTCCATGGCCTATATAAAGGAGGCTTCACCCACATTGTAATTAAGATTTCATTGATTAATAAAAAGTTATCTTTGGAGATTTTCTTTGATTTATGAAATATTTAGTGAGTTTTTTTTTGCAAGTGCTGATTACTTGTGCCTTCGAAGTCTTCTTCAACATAAGTTCGACGAGTTCTTGTGAGGGAGATCATTTTCACACTCTTGCCTGCCTAGATAATCGCGTCTAGGAGGGTGGGTTAGAGCCGCTTGAGGTTGCTTGCTTAGATAATTGCGTCTAAGAGGGTGCCGAGGACAAAACAACATCAACAATTCACAAGCCATCTTCATCTTCAACCTTCACACCATCTTCCATAATTCCATAAACAAAGCTGGAATTTTCAGATTTGTTTTACTTATCTCTTTCTCAATCTTTTTTAATCTTTTTTTATATTCTTATTTCTTATCATATAATCCTTCATCTTGTCTTTCTTTCTTTAAATTTCCAGTCTTGAATCTGAAATTTTCAAGAAAATCCCTTCTCTTTTCTCTTGAATTTTCAGATCTGCCCAAACTTCCTTAATTGAGTCTAGAGCTCCTAGTTCTTGCAACAACTTGATTTTGAAGGCTTCCAAATCTAAGATTGGGCTACTCTATCATTTGGTATCAGAGATTTTAGTAATGACTAGTCAAAACAAAATCACTCGTCAAAACAAAATCATCAACTTCAATTGAAAATGCTTCTTTGTTGTATGTGGAGTGATTTTGTTTTGACTAGTCATTACAAATGTTCGAGTAGTGTTGTCTTATTTTTTCAGGATTTTGTTGAACCATTGAGAGGAGCTCAATTAGATCACTCCACATACAACAAAGAAGCATTTTCAATTGAAGTTGATGATTTTGTTTTGACGAGTGATTTTGTTTTGACTAGTCATTACTAAAATCTCTGATGCCAAATGATAGAGTAGCACAATCTTAGATTTGGAAGCCTCCAAAATCAATTTGTTGCAAGAACTAGGAGCTCTAGACTCAATCAAGGAAGTTTGGGCAGATCTGAAAACTCAAGAGAAAAGAGAAGAGATTTTCTTGAAAATTTCAGATTCAAGGCTGGAAATTTAAAGAAAGAAAGACAAGATGAAGGATTATATGATAAGAAATAGGAATATAAAAAAGATTAAAAAAGATTGAGAAAGAGATAAGTAAAACAAATATGAAAATTCCAGCTTTGTTTATGGAATTATGGAAGATGGTGTGAAGGTTGAAGATGAAGATGGCTTGTGAATTGTTGATGTTGTTTTGTCCTCGGCACCCTCTTAGACGCAATTATCTAAGCAAGCAACCTCAAGCGGCTCTAACCCACCCTCCTAGACGCGATTATCTAGGCAAGCAAGAGTGTGAAGATGATCTCCCTCACAAGAACTCGTCGAACTTATGTTGAAGAAGACTTTGAAGGCACAAGTAATCAGCACTTGCAAAAACAAACTCACTAAATATTTCATAAATCAAAGAAAATCTCCAAAGATAACTTTTTATTAATCAATGAAATCTTAATTACAATGTGGGTGAAGCCTCCTTTATATAGGCCATGGAGAAGTTTTAATCCTACTAAACTTAGGAATTAAATACAATAAATAAATGCTAAAATCTAATCTCCTAATTAGATAAGTAACTTCTAATAATAAATAAATGCTAAAAATAAAATCCTAGTCAAATAAATCTGATCCTAATAGATATTGCAGAATCCTATATTGATTTAAATTACAAATAATCAAATAAAATCTTGAAAATTCGTAATTATCCAAAAATCCCGTATAGGAATTTCTGCATGCGCTGTCTTCGCTAAAATAGACGTATCTTGAGATTCAGATGTCCGATTGAGGCGTTTCAAGATGCGTTGGAAAGATAATTTACAGCCGGACAAGTTTTAAGAAGACATGTTGACCCATAAATGCCTGGATCCCATCCAAAAATTCGTCGCAAGTTAGCTGACTTTCCAGACTTCACAAACAGATTCAGTTTCTTGTCCAAGATGCATCGTTTTTGACCTCCTATGCGTGCATTGTTTTGGCCATTATTGTTTGCATCGAACAAATTCAGCTTATTGTCCAATATGAGTAATTTAACCCCGCTCATGCATGTATCACTAATCCTTCTCCATACGTAACCGAATCCCGAACCCAAATTTAATAAAAAGAATCTCTGGTTGTTTTTATGGTGTCTGGTCTAGCTAAGTGACCGGTGTTGAATCCAAATTAATTTTTAAGAATAAATAAAAAGGAAAACCTGATTTAATATGAAAACCCTAATTTCAAGATTAAATAAAACAAAATGGGCAAAAAACCCTAATTTTAAAAAAGAACCAATCGTTAGGCTATTTTTCACACCTTCAGTTTTAAAAATGGTTGCGACGGCTTGGCGACTCCGCTGGGGAAAAAATTGAGAGTCAGGTCTAATAAATTAATTTCACGTGACATTTTGGCATTTTAAGCAATAATTTGAATTTATTTTTTTCCAAGAATTGTTGGATGAATTTTCAAAAAAAATGGAGGTAGCTTTTGAGTATGATATATCTGTCATTCATGCATAAGCCCTCAACTCGGGCTTTTTACCCTTAAGTGGGAGAAAGACATTATCCGATGTGAGGCTCTCCACCTCCGAGTTCGGAATTTTGTCTTCTTTCGGTATACTAACCTTATGCATCGTGGGATCCACGCCTCCGTTATAAGGGACTCATACTACTGAATCGATGTCTTGTAGTCATAGTAGACAGTAACGACAGCTCGAGAACCCAGAGTCTAGAACACAACCCACATTTTGTTATCTAGAAATCCACCCCACTAGAGCCAGACAGGGACCTAGGACAGGAGCTGCCGTTTTCATTTCTCTGGTTACTTTCTAAATATATCGTGTTTTTCTGTGTTAATATTTTGTTTATTTACTTTCCATATTAATTCACAATACTGACACAAGTTTTGTTTTGTTTTGTTTTGTTTGTTTTTGTTTTTATTTTAAATGAACCATGTCATATTGCATTTGTTTTGGCATTGGTTTGAGAATCAGTTGATTAGGAAGTGTTCAACATGATTGGAGGGTTTAAAAAATAGGAGAAGACAATATCGCAGTCTGGACATGGTCGGAGCAAACTCAGTATGAGAAAGGAGATAGTCTTCGAAGGGATGATGTGTCACAGATAATGAATCAGACCAAGTTAAATACCAATCAGAATGTCTGTTTGCCGGAAGTCAAAGCGATATGGTATCAGTGGGGAAATGACATGAAAGGATCATTCAGAAAAAAGTTCGGGGATATAGCTTTATTGTTGAGTGTACAGATAGATCAGCAATTGCTTAGGGCAATGGCTCAGTTCTGGAACCCTGTATATAACAGTTTTACCTTTGGCCAAGTAGACATGACACCTACGCTCGAAGAGTACGAGGCAATGATTAATTGTCCTAGAATTCAAAGTGATAAGATCTACACTAGACCTAACAACAACTCAGGCTTCAAGAAGAAATTGGTGCTGATCATGGGAAAGACAAAAGAGTGGTTGGATAGGAAGATGGCCAATAGTGACAGTACGGATCAAAATGAAGATAAACAGCGTATAAATTGGAGAGTCCTTAAAGAATTGATATTGACAAGTGATGAACCAGCAAGGATGAGGAGCTTATACGCCCTGTGCATATATGGATTAGTCTTGTTTCCAAAGACTCCATAGCACATAGATCCGTCAACAATGGGGTTGTTCGAACGATTAGAGAAATGTGTAAACCCAGTGCCTGCCATCTTAACTGAAACTTATAAATTATTAACTGCGTGCAAGAAATTAGGGGAAGGAAGATTTTGGGGATGTGCGCAGCTACTCGAGATTTAGTTCAAAGGTCATAGGTGGAATACTCCGTATAGAGGCATCAAGTATCTCGATACATACTCAGCAATAGAAAAACATCTATCTAGTTACCCGATAGAGAAAAAGAACGAGAAGCAATATGAAGAATATTTCAAGAACATGAGGATGCCGGCGTTGTGTGGAGGGCTCCCTGGTTGAACAAATGAATAACATTTTTGTATCGATGTGGAGATAGGGACTGGGTTTCGCTACCTGGAATTTAGGGAAGAACAACCTATTACCCCCTATTGGTGTCCAGGCAGTACGGCTCAAGATAATTCGTACCAGCTACTGCGGGTATGGAAAATTTTGAATACGTACACAAGACAAATGACTATAAAGGGATGGTAGCTCAGACTGCAAAAGCATGGGAGAGACCGAGGAGGGTTCAACCGTATCAGGATTTGGAGGTGATGACAAGATATGAAGAATGGAGGTCACAAAGGGTTAATGATAATACATTTCAAGGAATTCCAGAGAATGTTGGATCGTCTGCTCAACCCGTTAGAGAAGCACTGTCTGCACTGGAAAAGCTTAGGCATGATCGAGAGTTGGACTTGAAGAAATATGAGAAAGGAATCAGCGACCTCACTGAAGAATTAACCATGGCAAAGCTTCAAGTGAGTATTCATGAAGGGAATGAAAGAGAACTAAGGGAGCAAAATAAAAAGATCAGCCGGGACTTGAAGGAGCTGAAGAAATTCACGACAGTTATAAGGCAAACCAAAAACGAGGAACGAGTAAGGTGGTGCATAGTTTTTCAAATAATTTGGATGACATGACAAAGGAAAGGAATAATTACAAGAAGATGTACGAGAAGAAGTCCCGGGAAAGCAAAGAATCAAGTAGCAAGGCCAAGAAGAGGAACAAGCCTGAAATTTTGAATTGTCTGCCCAAGTGTCCCAATTGGAGCAAATGGTCGTGAGATACCATAATGAAGACAAGGTCCAAATGGAACAGAGAAGGAATGATTACAAAAAAAGATATCAGAGTTGGAGAATGCAGTGCAAGGCTTGAAGGAAAAGCTTGCAAGTTACGAGAGAGCACTACACCAAGAAAGTGGAGCATGGAAAGGCAAGTATGAAGCAGCACAATGTACCATCCAAAGCCAAAATAATGAATTGGTGAACTTTAAGAAACAAGTCAAGAGTTTTGCTTCATATGTGTAGATATTGTCAAGACAATTCGAGCTGGAACACGGAGGAGTCATTACCCGTATGCTACACGAATTAGTCAATCTAGAGATTAGGGCTAGCTATTTTCTGCAGAAGAAATTGTCTTTTCCTTGTATTTGGACCTTCTAACAAACAAATGTTTCAAAAAAAAACTATTTCTTGAATCTGATGCCTCTTTTGCATTCACACTCTCATTCATTCGTACATTTTTGCATTCATGCACTCATATTGCATTTTATCATACAAAATAATTGTTTAACAAAGAAAGATTCTATGGATGTTTTTTTTAAACTGAAATCATACCGCATTCACATGGAATACGCCTACGCTCCAGGACCATGGCTGTAGAAGATAGAGTTACCAGTCTTGAGAATGATCGTGTTGAAGTTCATAATAGATTTGACAAAATCGAGCTATCTATGAAGGACCACTTTGCTCAGGCTCAAAGGGAGATAATCAATCAGTTAACTACTTTACTAGGACCAAAGTAATTCGGAAAGGGCAAGGCACATGATGGATCAAACGAAATGAACGAACAAGGTGATACTACATCTCACATAAGGGAGCAGCCTGAGGGATTTCCTCCTATAAAGAAGGTCCATATTAATCTAGCTAGGTGATACATGTATGGGGGCTAAAATGATGCATTGTAGCCAAAGAGTTGAAGCTGTTTTATAAGTCTGGAATTTCAGCCGACTTGCATCAAATTTTCGGATGGGATCTGGGCACTTCTAAGTCTACATGTCTTCTTCAAACATATTCGTATGTCTCTTAGCTTTCCAACGCATCTTGAAATGCATCAATTCGACGTCGGAAGCTCAAGTTATGTCCGTTTTAGTGAAGACTATGCGAGCAGAAATCTCTATACGAATTTATTACGGAAAATATTATTTATTACGAATTTTCAATAATTTTATTGATTATTTGTACTTAAATTTAATCTAGGATTCTTTATGAAGATATTTAGATGATTTAGGATTAGATTTGTTATTTATTTATTAGTTTTATAGGTTAGATAAAATATGTTTATTTATTTTATTATTATCTTTACTTTTCCTAATTTAAGTTGAACTCTTCATTTGTCGCCTATTTAAAGGCATATTTGCTTCACTAATAAGAACATCATCATGAATTTATGAGTTGCAAACACCTTTGGCCATGGGCCATTTTATTTTCAAGGTAGATAGATTTGCCTTGTTATTTTTCGTATCAGAAGTCTTCTTCAACGTAAGTTCATCAAGTTCTTGTGATGGAGATCGTCTTCACACTCTTGCTTGCCTAGGTAATTGCGTCTAGGAGGGTGGGTTAGAGCCGCTTGAGGTTGCTTGCTTAGATAATCGCGTCTAAGAGGGTGCCGAGGACAAAATATCCTACAATATCTATCTCGTCATCATCCATTCATCGGAGAGATTCGTGCCGTTTGCAGGTGTTTGCCTATTCAATTGCGATTAGGAGGGTGCCAAGGACAAATCTATCCAACACCGCCACCATCAAATTCAGCCTATCTGGTTTTCTACATCAAGATCATGCTTTATTATCGGTTTGTTGAACTTGGAGTTTGGGGTTTTCTCGGATCATATTAATGAGTTTGCTAGATTAATTCTGATCTAGAGGGTTCCTAGATTTTGAGGTAATTCTTGGATCCTAGCTTCCGTATCAATTGGTAATCAGAGCCTTGGTTTAGGTGTTTGAAACAATTATCTTTTACTGTTGTTTTAGTAGTTGAGAAAAAAAGAAAAAAATATATAATTCTCTATATAGATCCTAGTTTCATTCTTGAAGACATCTCAAGAGACTTGAAGGTTGTGATCAACAAATCTTAAGATTCGGGACGAATCGTTTTCAACAGGGGGAGAATGATACATGTATGGGGGGGCTAAAATGATGCATTGTAGCCAAAGAGTTGAAGCTGTTTTATAAGTCTGGAATTTCAGCCGACTTGCATCGAATTTTCGGATGGGATCTGGGCACTTCTGAGTCTACATGTCTTCTTCAAACATATTCGTATGTCTCTTAGCTTTCCAACGCATCTTGAAACGCATCAATTCGACGTCAGGAGCTCAAGTTATGTCCGTTTTAGTGAAGACTATGCGAGCAGAAATCTCTATACGAATTTATTACGGGAAATATTATTTATTACGAATTTTCAATAATTTTATTGATTATTTGTACTTAAATTTAATCTAGGATTCTTTATGAAGATATTTAGATGATTTAGGATTAGATTTGTTATTTATTTATTAGTTTTATAGGTTAGATAAAATATGTTTATTTATTTTATTATTATCACTTTTCCTAATTTAAGTTGAACTCTTCATTTGTCGCCTATTTAAAGGCATATTTGCTTCACTAATAAGAACATCATCATGAATTTATGAGTTGCAAACACCTTTGGCCATGGGCCATTTTATTTTCAAGGTAGATAGATTTGCCTTGTTATTTTTCGTATCAGAAGTCTTTTTCAACATAAGTTCATCAAGTTCTTGTGATGGAGATCGTCTTCACACTCTTGCTTGCCTAGGTAATTGCGTCTAGGAGGGTGGGTTAGAGCCGCTTGAGGTTGCTTGCTTAGATAATCGCGTCTAAGAGGGTGCCGAGGACAAAATATCCTACAACATCTATCTCGTCATCATCCATTCATCTGAGAGATTCGTGCCGTTTGCAGGTGTCTGCCTATTCAATTGCGATTAGGAGGGTGGGTGCCAAGGACAAATCTATCCAACACCGCCACCATCAAATTCATCCTATCTCGTTTTCTACATCAAGATCATGCTTTATTATCGGTTTGCTGAACTTGGAGTTTGGGGTTTTCTCGGATCATATTAATGAGTTTTCTAGATTAATTGTGATCTAGAGGGTTCCTAGATTTTGAGGTAATTCTTGGATCCTAGCTTCCGTATCAATTGGTAATCGAGCCTTGGTTTAGGTGTTTGAAACAATTCTCTTTTTTGTTGTTTTTAGTTGAGAAAAAGAAAAAAATATATAATTCTCTATAGATCCTAGTTTTAATATTTCATTCTTGAAGACATCTCAAGAGACTTGAAGGTTGTGATCAACAAATCTTAAGATTCGGGACGAATCGTTTTCAATGAGGGGAGAATGATACATGTATGGGGGGCTAAAATGATGCATTGTAGCCAAAGAGTTGAAGCTGTTTTATAAGTCTGGAATTTCAGCCGACTTGCATCGAATTTTCGGATGGGATCTGGGCACTTCTGAGTCTACATGTCTTCTTCAAACATATTCGTATGTCTCTTAGCTTTCCAACGCATCTTGAAACGCATCAATTCGACGTCGGGAGCTCAAATTATGTCCGTTTTAGTGAAGACTATGCGAGCAGAAATCTCTATACGAATTTATTACGGGAAATATTATTTATTACGAATTTTCAATAATTTTATTGATTATTTGTACTTAAATTTAATCTAGGATTCTTTATGAAGATATTTAGATGATTTAGGATTAGATTTTTTATTTATTTATTAGTTTTATAGGTTAGATAAAATATGTTTATTTATTTTATTATTATCTTTACTTTTCCTAATTTAAGTTGAACTCTTCATTTGTCGCCTATTTAAAGGCATTTTTTCTTCACTAATAAGAACATCATCATGAATTTATGAGTTGCAAACACCTTTGGCCATGGGCCATTTTATTTTCAAGGTAGATAGATTTGCCTTGTTATTTTTCGTATCGGAAGTCTTTTTCAACATAAGTTCATCAAGTTCTTGTGATGGAGATCGTCTTCACACTCTTGCTTGCCTAGGTAATTGCGTCTAGGAGGGTGGGTTAGAGCCGCTTGAGGTTGCTTGCTTAGATAATCGCGTCTAAGAGGGTGCCGAGGACAAAATATCCTACAACATCTATCTCGTCATCATCCATTCATCTGAGAGATTCGTGCCGTTTGCAGGTGTCTGCCTATTCAATTGCGATTAGGAGGGTGGGTGCCAAGGACAAATCTATCCAACACCGCCACCATCAAATTCATCCTATCTCGTTTTCTACATCAAGATCATGCTTTATTATCGGTTTGCTGAACTTGGAGTTTGGGGTTTTCTCGGATCATATTAATTAGTTTTCTAGATTAATTGTGATCTAGCGGGTTCCTAGATTTTGAGGTAATTCTTGGATCCTAGCTTCCGTATCAATTGGTAATCAGAGCCTTGGTTTAGGTGTTTGAAACAATTCTCTTTTACTGTTGTTTTAGTTGAGAAAAAAGAAAAAATATATAATTCTCTATATAGATCCTAGTTTTAATATTTCATTCTTGAAGACATCTCAAGAGACTTGAAGGTTGTGATCAACAAATCTTAAGATTCGGGACGAATCGTTTTCAACAGGGGGAGAATGATACATGTATGGGGGGCTAAAATGATGCATTGTAGCCAAAGAGTTGAAGCTGTTTTATAAGTCTGGAATTTCAGCCGACTTGCATCGAATTTTCAGATGGGATCTGGGCACTTCTGAGTCTACATGTCTTCTTCAAACATATTCGTATGTCTCTTAGCTTTCCAACGCATCTTGAAACGCATCAATTCGACGTCGGGAGCTCAAATTATGTCCGTTTTAGTGAAGACTATGCGAGCAGAAATCTCTATACGAATTTATTACGGAAAATATTATTTATTACGAATTTTCAATAATTTTATTGATTATTTGTACTTAAATTTAATCTAGGATTCTTTATGAAGATATTTAGATGATTTAGGATTAGATTTTTTATTTATTTATTAGTTTTATAGGTTAGATAAAATATATTTATTTATTTTATTATTATCTTTACTTTTCCTAATTTAAGTTGAACTCTTCATTTGTCGCCTATTTAAAGGCATTTTTTCTTCACTAATAAGAACATCATCATGAATTTATGAGTTGCAAACACCTTTGGCCATGGGCCATTTTATTTTCAAGGTAGATAGATTTGCCTTGTTATTTTTCGTATCGGAAGTCTTCTTCAACGTAAGTTCATCAAGTTCTTGTGATGGAGATCGTCTTCACACTCTTGCTTGCCTAGGTAATTGCGTCTAGGAGGGTGGGTTAGAGCCGCTTGAGGTTGCTTGCTTAGATAATCGCGTCTAAGAGAGTGCCGAGGACAAAATATCCTACAACATCTATCTCGTCATCATCCATTCATCGAAGAGATTCGTGTCGTTTGCAGGTGTTTGCCTATTCAATTGCGATTAGGAGGGTGCCAAGGACAAATCTATCCAACACCGCCACCATCAAATTCATCGTATCTCATTTTCTACATCAAGATCATGCTTTATTATCGGTTTTCTGAACTTGGAGTTTGGGGTTTTCTCGGATCATATTAATGAGCTTGCTAGATTAATTGTGATTTAGAAGCTTCCTAGATTTTGAGGTAATTCTTGGATCCTGGCTTCCGTATCACTAGGGCTACTGCCAGTCATCCGGTCAATATTGGAACAAACTTTGAGAATGGTGATAAAGTCCCGAACCTGAATACTGTCAATGAGATTGAAAAGATTTGTGCTAAAATTGAAAGGAAATATGAAGAGCGTTGTAAGGCTTTGAAGGATCGCTTGACGGAAATGCAAAGAGCGAATGAGCAAGGGTCAAGTGCTGCCGACTTAAGCCTAGTTGCTAATCTGGTCCTGCCACCTAAATTCAAGGTACCAAATTTTGAGAAATATGATGGGTCAACTTGCCCAAGGGCACATCTTACCATGTATTGTCTTAAGATGGCTGCTTACTTGAAGGATGAGAAATTGCTGATTCATTGTTTCCAAGACAACCTGACAGGCTCAGCAGCGAGATGGTACACTCAGTTGAGTCGAGTGAACATAAGGACATGGAAAGACCTTTCTGGAGATTTCAAGGAACGGTATAAGAATGTGTCTGAAATGGTCCCCAATCGAGTTAGGCTACAAGAATGAACAGAAACCTATAGAAAGTTTACGACAATATGAACAAAGATGGAGGGAGATGGCAGCCCAAGTACAACCAGCGATAATGGAGAGTGAGATTACCCACATGTTTGTGAACACTTTGAGGGGGACACTCTTTGAACGTTTGATTGGCAACGCCACTCATAACTTTGCTGACATGGTGATGACTGGTGAGTTGATCGAAGCATCAATCAAGAGTGGAAGAATAGAAAGCGGAGAAACCTCCTACAAGAATTTCGAAATGAAGGATAATAAAGTAAATAATACCAGTGCTTATGAGGCTCCAAAGAATGTCACGATCACACCCCCTGGGGTAGCGACATGGAGCTCCCATAACTTGAATAGGAAGAATTCTCGGGGTCCAAGAAATGAGAAGATGAATTTTACACCAATACTAGTGTCGTATTCGAAGTTGTACCCACATTTGTTTGATGCAAACTTGGTGAGACCTTATTATCTTACACCCCCTTCAGCCACCATACCCTCAGTGGTATGATCCAAAGGCCCATTGTGAGTATCATGCTGGGATCCCAAGACATACAATTGAGAATTGTACTGCATTCAAAAAAGTGGTTCAGAATTTGGTCAATACTAGGGTGTTGAAATTTGATGGACCCAATATTGCAGCCAATTTGTTACCAAACCATGGTGGACGAGGGGTGAACGTTATAGAAGATGATGAAGCCAAGCGGCTAAAGATTGATGTGTCTGAAATCAGATCTCCCTTGATGTGGGTATTTGAACAACTGTATAATGCCTAGATTATACAGATAGGAATGGAAATTGAGAAAGAAGTAAATTCAGACGTATACTGTGAATATCACCAAGAAGAAGGCCATAAAATTCAACATTTTGCTGAGTTCAGGTGCTTGATTCAGGGTATGATGAATAATAAAAAGATTGAGTTTTTTTGAAAAGGTTGGTGGAAAGAAAGAAGTTGAGGTATGTACCTCTGAACCCCCGGGAATTAAGTATGGGGTCAATAGGCCATTGGTCATAACAGCCAGGCCAAAGATGGAAGGTTCTTTAGCCAGTGTAAGGCCGATAGTAACTTTAAGATCGTGAATACTCCACCATTATTGTTTGCTTTTAAGAATTCCTACAAGGTTCCTTGGAACTAAGCTGCCACCATATCTTTGCCAGAAAATTCAAAGCTTCGTGAAGAAGAAAAGCCACGGGAAGAAACAAAGATAGTTGAAGAAGGAAAGCAAGGTGAAAAGCCTAAATCAGAATTGGTGAATGAAGTGGGGCATTTCACCAGGAGCGACAGATGTTATTCAACCGAAACATCCAAAAAGGGGGAGAAAGAGAAAGGGAAGGCTTCAGTACCTGAGAGGATCTTTGGGGAGGAACCCTCTCCTAAAATAAATGAGCCCGTTATGGAGGAACAAGCCCAAGAGTTCTTGAAGTTCTTGAAGCATAGTGAATACAATATAGTTGAGCAGTTGAAGAAGCAACATGCACGGATTTCTATCTTTAAACTACTGTTGAGTTTAGAAGGGCGCCACAATGCTTTGATTAAGGTGCTCAATCAAACGTTTGTGCCAAATGATATATTAGTACACAAGCTGGACAAAATCGTGAACCATATCACTACAGACAACTACAACACTTTCACTGATGACGAGATCCTGGAGGGAGGGATGGGATCTGTTAAAGCTTTGAACATCACAACTCACAGTAAGGGTCATGTTCTTCTCGATGTCCTGATAGATAATGGCTCAACATTGAATGTTCTGCCAAAGGTAACTCTACAAAGGTTGTCGATCGATGATTCTCACATGAAAGTATATATGAACACCGTGAGGGCTTTCGATTGAACTACTCAGGAAGATTGAGGTGTCACTATTAATCGGGCTAACAATTTATAACGTAGATTTTGTGATAATAGACATCAAGCTGACCTATAATTGTCTATTGGAAAGACCTTGGATCCATTCTGCTGGTGCGGTACCATCATCACTGCATCAAAAGTTAAAGTTTGTAATAGAATGAAAGTTAGTCAGCATTGGAGCGGAGGAAGACATTATTGCTTTGGCAACCACTAATGCTCCATACATCGAAGCCAATAAAAATGCTCTTGAATGTTCTTTCAAAGCTCTGGAGTTTGTCAATGCAACTTTCATTGCTGAGGGTAAACCATTTCCACTACCAAAGATGTCGAATTGCACCAAGATGATTGTTCGTGAAACACTCGGTAGGGGTGCAAAAACAAGAAAAGGACTTGGAAAGCATCTTTAAGGATGTCTGCGTCCCAAGCCTATTATTATGAAAAAAGACCACTTTAGACTTAGATTTAAACCCAACATTCAGGAAAGATTGAAGGATCTGAGAAAGAAGGGAGACCAAAGGAGAGCCTGATTCTTGGGAACTAAGACTCCTTCCAAACCCGTGACCTCATTTGACATGACTAACATCTTCAAGTCACGAGGGTTTGAGAACGTGGAAGAGCAACTGGAGAAGGACCGTCTGGAAACTGTGAAGTTGCAAGATGAGGAGATCTTTGGCAACACCATGGAAGGGCTGTACGTCAGTGGAATATCTGAAGGATCCCGACCTGGCAGGTTCCTAGATGGAATTCCCCCATGCTTCCCTGGCGAAGCGCTGAGCAACTAGACAATTATGAATCTTCCTTTAGTCTTTAAAAATAAAACAGAGTAATGGCCATGAACCACCCTGTACTTTTGCCCGCGAGTACAGGGGATTATCTGTAAAGGGCTATTATGCACAATTTACTTTAATAAAGATGCTTTCATGATGTTTCTCAAATGGCAAACATGCTTCTTTTTTTTCGCATCCTTTCCAAAAATATTATTATTTTCCTTGCAGGTCTTCAACTATTAATTGCATGAATGATCCTGAACCTAATCCTAAACTAGTTTCTGAGCGACCAATGTGTCTAATGGAAGTCAATGAGTGTGAAGATGAGACGTGATGTGAAATCCCTAACGAATTACTAAGATTGGTAGAAAAGGAAGACAAGCAGATCTTAACTCACAAAGAAGAGATAGAAATTTTGAATCTCGCAACTAATGAAGTCAAAAGGGAGGTGAAGATCGGTACTGCTTTCTCGCCCAAAATCAAACAAGAGTTGGTTGACTTTTTGCAAGAATTCAAAGATATCTTTGCCTGAGGAAGTGCATATCCAAAATTTGTGGAAGCTATTCCAAAGGTTGAGAAAGTATCAGTTGAAACTCAACCCAAACAAGTGCATTTTCGGGGTAACATTTGGGAAGCTTCCAGGCTTCGTGGTTAGTAGAAGAGGAATTGAGATTGATCCAGACAAGGTGAAAGAAATTCAAAATCTTCCACCACCACATTCATAAAAAGAGGTTCGAGGATTCCTCGGGAGGTTGAATTACATTTCGTGGTTCATTTCTCAATTAAATGATAGATGTGATCCAATCTTCAGATTGCTTCGAAAGAATAATCTGGGTGAATGGGATGAGGAATGCCAAGAGACGCTCGATAAGATCAAGGAATATTTGTCAAATGCTCTGATTTTAATGGTACCAGTTCCAAATAGACTGCTCATCCTTTACATGACCGTCTATGAGAATTCAATGGGATGTGTGCTAGGGGCAACATGATGACACAGTAAGGAAAGAAATAGCCATTTATTATTTGAGCAAAAAGTTTACAGAGTGTGAAGTACGGTGATACGAGCATGAGAGGGGTCAAAATAATCATCTTGGAAAAGAAGTTGAAACTGCTTTGCAAGTCAGAAACATTAGTCAACTTACGAAGCATTTTTGGATGGGATCCAGGCATTTATGGGTCAACATGTCTTCTTAAAACATGTCCGGCTGCAAATTAGCTTTCTAACGCATCTTGAAACGCCTCAATCGAACATCTGGATCTCAAGATACGTCTATTTTAGCGAAGACAGCGCATGCATAAATTCCTATACGGGATTAATACAGGATTTTTGGATAATTACGAATTTTTAAGATTTTATTTGATTATTTGTAATTTAAATCAACATAGGATTCTGCAATATCTATTAGGATCAGATTTATTTAATTAGGATTTTATTTTTAGCATTTATTTATTATTAAAAGTTACTTATCTAATTAGGAGATTAGATTTTAGCATTTATTTATTGAATTTAATTCCTAAGTTTAGTAGGATTAAAACTTCTCCATGGCCTATATAAAGGAGGCTTCACCCACATTGTAATTCAGATTTCATTGATTAATAAAAAGTTCTCTTTGGAGATTTTAGTATTCTTTGAGTTTGCAAGTGTTCGGTAAACTTGTCTAGAAGCCATCTTCAACATAAGATCATCGAGTTCTTGTGAGGGAGATCATCTTCACACTCTTGCTTGCCTAGGTAATTGCATCTAGGAGGGTGGGTTAGAGCCGCTTGAGGTTGCTTGCTTAGATAATTGCGTCTAAGAGGGTGTCGAGGACAAAACAACAACTATCAATTCATCATGCCAACTCTACATATTCAAGCTTCCTCCATTGACGCCACCACCATAAGCAAATCTAAATTTTTAGATTTGTTCTTTATTTTGGTTTGTTTTGTTTTTCTCTTTATTCGAATTTGCGCTACTCTATCATTTGGTATCGGATTTAGGTCGTTCTTGAGGATGTCATTGAGCAACGTATTGGATTTTACCCTTTTGGGGACTTGATGTTATTATTGTTGTCGACTAGATCATTCAGGGTATGATTGTCTAGATAAGTTTTATTTTCAAGAAAAATTTTTGAGAGATATATTGTCTGAATTCATGTCTTCTAACGATATTGAAATTCGTGGTCCGGAGCATGATCAAGAAATTCGTTCTTCTAAAGAACATGAGGAAGACGATACCATCGAGAGTTTAACCTTGCCTATTAATGAGGAAGAAATTATAAGTAGTGTGTTTGTTTCCAGTGACGAACCTACTATTACGATTCAAGATGATCATCAAACGACAAGCACCGACGAAGGTACCTTACAATCAAAAGGTATCATTGAATGTTTTCAAAATTCTATTTATGTTTATTCCTCTTTTAGCATTAATAACAAATTTGAATATGAGAATGAGTTACTTTGCGACCAAAAGAACAATCGTGATGATCCCAATGAGAAGGAACTTGTAAATTACATTGCAAAAAGAGACTCTGCAAAAGGATCCTTCAAGACGTCTTCTCTTCTATGGTATTTTGATGAACTTCCTCCATTTACCGATCTAGATTCGAGGGAGAATCTTTTTGAGGAGTGGGGGAATGATACGAGCATGAGAAGGGTCAAAATAATCATCTTGGAAAAGAAGTTGAAACTGCTTTGCAAGTCAGAAACATTAGTCAACTTACGAAGCATTTTTGGATGGGTTTCAGGCATTTATGGGTCAACATGTCTTCTTAAAACTTGTCCGGCTGCAAATTAGCTTTCTAACGCATCTAGAAACGCCTCAATCGGACATCTGGATCTCAAGATACGTCTATTTTAGCGAAGATAGAGCATGCAGAAATTCCTATACGGGATTAATACGGGATTTTTTGATAATTACGAATTTTTAAGATTTTATTTGATTATTTGTAATTTAAATCAACATAGGATTCTGCAATATCTATTAGGATCAGATTTATTTAATTAGGATTTTATTTTTATCATTTATTTATTATTAGAAGTTACTTATCTAATTAGGAGATTAGATTTTAGCATTTATTTATTGTATTTAATTCCTAAGTTTAGTAGGATTAAAACTTCTCCATGGTCTATATAAAGGAGGCTTCATCCACATTGTAATTCAGATTTCATTGATTAATAAAAAGTTCTCTTTGGAGATTTTAGTATTCTTTGAGCCACTTGAGGTTGCTTGCTTAGATAATTGCGTCTAAGAGGGTGTCGAGGACAAAACAACAACTACCAATTCATCACGCCATCTCCACATATTCAAGCTTCCTCCATTGACGTCACCACCATAAGCAAATAAGAATTTTTAGATTTGTTCTTTATTTTGGTTTGTTTTGTTTTTCTCTTTATTCGAATTTGCGCTACTCTATCATACGGTACCCGCCAATTCAAAAATTATGTTGTGATTCAGTTTGGGTAACTCGTAGGCTTAGACAATACATGTTATAGCACACTACATGGCTAATTTCTCGCCTTGATCCATCAAAGTTTATGATGGAAACCCAGAGCTGACTAGAAGGTTGGCTCATTGGCAAATATTGCTGTTGGAATTCGACATTGTATATGTAAGTCAGAAAGCAATAAAAGGAAGTGCCATAACAGATTTCTTGGCAAGCCGTGCTTCAGAAGATTATGAACCCCTAAACTTTGATTTCCCATACGAGGATGTGATGAATGTCTCCACAGAAGAGAATGGAATCCCAGATAATGAAACCTGGATGTTGTATTTTGATAGGGCATCCAACGCCCTAGGACGTGGAATTGGAGCAGTGTTGATCTCTCCAAACAATATACATTATCCTTTCACGAGCAAGTTAGAGTTCCTTTGTACTAACAACAAGGAAGAATATGAAGCTTGTGTCATGGGCTTGCGAGCCGCTATTGAAAGAAAGATAGAGATCTTGAAGGTATTCGGGGATTCAGCTTTGGTTATTTACCAGCTCCGTGGAGAATGGGAAACAAAAGATGTAAAGTTGATCGATTATCAAAAATTGATCCTGGAGCTAATAAAAGAGTTTGAAGAAATCAGTTTCACATACATCCCTAGGGAAGATAATCAAATGGTTGATGCCTTAGCTACACTAGCTTCGATATTCTTAGCAAATAAACTAGAGGACATGATGCCAATTCAAATACAGAGCTACGAGACCTATGCCCATTGTTTTAGCATAGAAGATGAGGTAGATGGAAATAATTATGATATCTTGTATTACATTAAATTCTAGACCTATCCCCTGGAAGCAAATAATAATGACAAAAGAACCATAAGAAGGATGGCTTTAAGATACGTGCTCGATAGAGAAATTTTATACAAGAGGGGCAAAGATCAAATCTTGTTAAGATGTGTTAATGCCAGCGAAACTAGAAATATTCTAGTAGAAGTGCATGATGGAATATGTGGAACACATGCAAATGGCTTTTCAATAGTTAGGAAGATTATGAGATATGGTTATTATTGGGTAACCATGGAAGGAGATTGCATTGAGTATGCTAAGAAATGTCACAAGTGCCAAATATATGTTGACAAGGTCAATTCTCCACCAGTACCTCTTCATACGATGAATTCACCTTCGCCTTTTGCTGTCTGGGGCATGGATGTTATTGGTAGATTCACCCAAGGCTTTTAATGGGCATCGTTTCATTCTCGTAGTCATTGATTACTTCACCAAATGGGTGGAAGCAACTTCTTATACAAATATCACGAGATCAACAGTCTGCAAGTTTCTGAAAAAAGAGATTATCTGCGATATGGATTGCCAAAAAGAATTATTACCGGTAATGCCACTAATTTCAACAACAAGGTAATAGCAAAAGTGTGTGAGCATTTCAAAATTATGCACCACAATTCTTTAACTTACCGCCCTAAGATAAACAGGGCAATGGAGGCGGCAAACAAAAACATCAAGAAAATCATATCTTAAACAATAGAGACTTACGACTGGCATGAGAAGCTACCCTTTGCATTATTTGCGTACCGGACCTTGATACGAACCTCAATTGGGGCAACACCTTACTCTTTGGTTTATGAGACAAAAGTAGTACTTCCTATTAATGTTGAAATTCCATCTCTCCGAGTTTTGTCCGAAGTAAAATTGGATGAAGCAGAATGGGTACAGGCTCGATTCGATCACCTGAATCTCATTGGTGAAAAAAGGATGAAGGCTATTTGCCACAGTCAAATGTACGAGAAAAGAATGATGCGGGCATATGATAAGAAGGTTCGGCCTAGAGAATTTCGAGAGGGAGATCTTATGTTGAAAAAGATTTTGCAAATACATCGAGATGATCGTGGAAAATGGATGTCTAATTGGGAGGGACCTTAAAGAAGAAAAAAGAGAAAAAAAAGAAGAAAAAGGAAAAAAAGATAAAAAAAAGAAGAAAAAGGAAAAAAGAGAAGAAAAGAAAAAGAAAAAGTAGAGTGAAAACACCTCGACGCTCACCGACTAGAACCACTGATCGGACATCATAAGTCTTCATGGTAGCCCCTTTTGACTCACAATCCAGATTAAACCGATGCTCCATCAACCAATCCATACCCAGAATCAGATCGAACTCCTCCAATGGAAGTTCCATGAGGTCGACCAGGAAGACTTCCCCTTGAACCTCAAGAAGATAGGGCCTAAACACCTTATCCACAATCACTGACTGACCCACTGGGCTCATGACTGTAACAACACTCTCTATGGCTTCTATGGGAATCTGAAGGTCTCGGGATATAGATCTCACAATATAGGAGTGGGTGGAACCATTATCGAGCAATGCAAAATATGGACTAGAGAAAATGGTAAATGTACCTACAATAACATATGGCTCATCTCTATCATCCCGACGTTTGGTAGCATACACAAGTGCTAGCTGCCTAGCCTCAGATAAAACTGGTCCTCCACTTTGATATGGTCAGGCTCTAGTGACGGACCTGGCAGAAGATGTAGAAGGTCTACTCTGACTACAACCCCTAATCGGAGTCTGAACTAGTCTATAAATGTGTAAGGGTTTGGGAGGATGTTTGAAATATAGATGGTGGAACTGGGCAACTCTTCAAGAAGTGATCCCCAGATCCACAATGGAAACAAGTACCAGCCATCTTCCTACACTCTCCTTGATGCCATTTACCACAGTGCTTACAAATTGGCGTCTGAGAGAAACCTGACGAACCACCTCGACTAGCTGCCGGGGCTGGAGAGGTTGAAGGCCTAAAATCATTGTCAGTCCTCTGAGGTGTAATAATACGAGCCTTCTTACCCGCACGTGCTGAAGACTCAGTGCCAGAAGGCCTCCTGGATCAGTCTCGATCTACTCTGTCACCCTCTGTGGCCATCAACTCAACCTTCTCTAAATCTTTCGCCAACTCTAGCACCTTATCAAAATCTTTATCAAGATGGTCGATAGCCTACACATACAGCTCATGACAGAGGCCAAGTACAAACTTACGACACTTTTCCTTTTTAGTGGGTACCAAGCTAGATCTAAACCTCAAAAAGTCTAGGAATTCGTCTCATACTCAGATACAGTCATATCCCCCTATGTCAGAGTCCTGAATTGCTCTCGCATCTGTCTCAGAAAATGCTCTCCGATGAATCGGCTCCTGAAGCATTCCTTGAAGAAATCTCAGGTCAGACGAATGGCAGGGACACTGCTCACAATAGACTCCCACCAAGTGCGGGCATTCCCATAAAGCAAAGAGACAGCTCCCAAATATTTATTGGGTGGTTCAAGGCCTAATGAATCCATGCGTCTCTCAAGATCATAAAGCCACTCCTCTACCTTGATTGGGGCTCCACCAATAGGGCCATCGAATGTCTTATCCCTATTGGTGATCAGGGTTTGAGAAATAAGAACCTCAGGTACCACCCCAACGGCTCTAACCGCACCATGAATCAACTGTAAGAACTATCTGCTGAGAGCCTCATCAAACACTATCGTCGACGGCTCAGTACGGGATGCATGTGCTCCTCTGACCAGAGTCATCATATCTATACTAGAGGCAGGCGGTGGGTCTACCGGAGCTGTGGAGCCTCTAGGAGAGAAAAGATCTACAGAGGTAGGGGAACTACTAAGGCTGGAGGATCACTAGTCACATCATCTACCGATAAGAGAATCTAGCAGCTCGACTTCACCAATGGGCAGATCGACGACCTCGTCTAGTGCTCATCAAGTGATCTCGGCTCTACAAAAGGTAAAAACCTAAGGTTAGAACTGATATTGGAGTACCGAACACAGTTAAACATATAAAACTTGGTGACATAGCATGTTTCTGAATTTTTTTACATTTTATAAAAATGTAATATTTAGGACCCATTCACAGTCTGAGGTTTATAAAACTAAAAGCTCTGATACCAATTAAATGTAGCCTCTAATACCTGCCTAAGCATTATACCTAGATTCAGGAGGTCACAATATGTATTTTAACTTCCAAGAAAATGTTTCCAATTTAACATCTTATAACTTATAATACGTATATATCATAGGGTAAAATACTAAGTATTTAGTCTAGAATCATATCAAAGTTTTGTTACAAAATGATTCCACATAGGGCAAATTCCATAAGGTGTATCATATCAAAATATAGGCTTATGTCACCCAATTAAAGACAATATGGTGGATAGAAACATTACAATAAGATAAGTACGAATGTGTCGATCCTCCAAGTGCCAAGTCCCAGGGTAGCCTATCCAAAAGTATCTGAAAGGGAAAAGATTTAGGGGAGGTGAGCTAGGGAGCTCAGTGTGTCCCAAAGTGCAAGAAAAACATACATATATAGTTCAGATATGCATAGATCAATCCAGATCATGTTATAAGTGCAACCAAGGTTCTATTATAACCTAACTGCCCTCTAACCGAACACCAAAATCAATCCCCCATGAACTGCACACTAAAGGACTTATCCCAGGCCAGTGGGCATAGAAGCCAACCCAAAAAGACTTACCCTTGGCCCATTGGGCGTAGGAGCTTAACGGAAGGATTTACCAGCTAGATCAGGGTTGTTCCTATAGATACTTCAAATCATATCCTAAGAGTATACCCCAAGTAAAATAGTTAAGTTTGATATGCAATATCATCAGAATTTAGATAGCAGACATGTAATTATCTCCAATATACAGAAATCAAATACTCAGTTCCAGATCAGACCTGAGGCATACTACCAAATATATTACGTAGTCATGCTTTCAAATAGAAGATAGTCGTGCATTTCATACATAAAGTAATCAAGCTTTTCAAACAAATGTAATCATGCTTTTTAGTTTAGAGAATATTTCACAATATATATATTCAGAGAAATCAATCCAAGGTTCATATAAAACAATAATATAGCAAGCACGGAACACACCTCAAAAGCTGGTCAAAGAGGTCTATGGGCACCTACCACACTACGTTCTGCCATTGTGCTAGGTCCTAAAACATAATGGATTAAGGTTACTACGAGAAATAAACTCTAACTTAAATTGATCATAAAGTTTACAAGACCATACTAGTAACTACGGGGGCGCACGGATGAGCGAATCGAGAGGATCTGGGTTGAGCAGACGAACAGTCGGGGGAGTCTCAGGTACCCAAATATCGAACCGCCAGATAGTCACCGGAAATGGTCGCCAGAGATGCCCTTCTGTGCCGATTCCAAACAATTCAAAATGGTCGGAAGATTGTGTAGTGCGGACGAAGCCCTTGCCAGTGTCAGATGAGCGATCGACCAGTTGGGTTTTGATCGTGCAAGGAACTCAAGGGTGGTGACAGTGAAACGAAAGGACGGTGGATGATGACGGAAAATGCTAAAAATTGAAACAATAACCAAGGGTTCCAACGAACCTTTAACCTAAAACCAACGGCGAACGCTGGCGAACTAGTGCGAGTGGTGGTTATCGTTCGATTGGGGGTGAGGCGGTGAACACCACAATGCCGGCAGTGACAACCACGACGCGTCAGTAGGGGAGATCAGGCGAGCAGCGATACAGAGCTGGTAGGAGCGTTTAGGGAAGAAAATTATGGTAGATTTGGATCTGAGGCATTAATTTTTGGTAGGTGAAAATGTAGATCGGGATAATAATTAACTTTGGTAAGAAGACCGGTAAGATTCAAAAGAAACTCGGGGAGACTTAGACAATAAGAGCTACTCAGCTTAATTGGTTGGGTCACTAGCTAAGGCACCATAAGGTTGTGGGTTCAATTCCCACAACTAGCAACCCCTTCACTCTTTTTTATATATTCATAAATAGGGTGTTACATGTTTAATTTTTTTAATTCTTTAATTGTTTTATTATGTATGCTTGCATTTTTTTTTAAAGGCATGTAGTATATTGTTAGGATGATTAATCACTTAGCTTAAATAAGTAGAGCCTTTTAATTTAAGTCCTTTAATTAATTTAAATAATTAAATAAGGAGATAATCATAGAAAATAAATGATTATTAAATAGAAACTTTAATGTTCAAAGTTGATTATTGTCTCATTGTAATGAGATGTTAATCAAGGGAGCATTTTAGTGAAGTATTTAATATTTCATTTAAACCGAGAATATGTAATCACATAGTTAATTAAAAATTGAATTAGGATTAAGTTTAAACAATTAGAATCATTAAATAATTAAGGAATATTTTTAATTTAGGGCTTAATATGGATAGTGCCCAATTATTTGGGTGTTATCACATAAACCCCTAAATTTGATAATATTTATAGATTCTTTAATTAATTCAATCAATTTGAGTCATAATTAGGTTTGAACTTAAAATTGACAAGAAAATAATTGGACATGCATTAAAAACCTTTTGTGTGGAAATATATTTTTGAATATAAACTGAAGTATCCTAAAGTAATTGGATGTTTCAAAACTTATATTCATTAAAAATGCATTTTCTTACAAGAGGATACTTCCATTCGAAATTTAATTCAGTTAACAATTAAGGATTTAATTAAATTTAAATTATTGTTCAAAATGCCATGAGAAATTAAAAAGGTACTAATAACGAGTGTTTGTGGGTATGCTAATCCTTTTTCACACGTAACCGACTCCCGAACCCAAATTTAATAAAAAGAATCTCTAGTTGTTTTTTATGGTGTCTGGTCTACCTAAGTGACCGGTGGCGACTCCAAATTAATTTTCAAGAATAAATAAAAGGAAAACCCGATTTAATACGAAAAACCCTAATTTCAAGATTAAATGAAATAAAATGGGCAAAAACCCTAATTCTCAAAAAGAACCAATCCTCAGGCTATTTTCCACACCTTCGGTTTTAAAAATGGTTGCAACATCGGTACACTCTGCATATTTGCAATAACTCTTTCTTGTTTTAGTAGGTACCGATACGACAAGACACGTACCAATACCCATTGTACCAGGAATACATTTATGCTAGAAACATGACTCTCAAAGTATACAAAATGGAATACAATTATTGAAATCGAATATTAGAACACAAGGAATTTTCCTAAATAGCATGTTCATGTTATCCATCCATTTAAGGATGAAAGGCAGTGCAAAGATGAGTTTGGGCCCCTAAAATTCTTGTGAAGATTGCCAAAATTGAGATGTGAATCTTAGATCCTGATAAAAATGATAGAGACTGAGACATCATGCAGTCTCATTATCTCACAAATACACAATTCTTCAAAATTTTCTAAATTAGAATTAGTTTTAATCAAAATGAAATGAGTTAATTTGTTGAAACAATCAATGATCACTCATAATGAGTATTTTTCCTCAAAAAACAAAGGTAGACCAGAGATAAAATCCATCATGATTATTACCCATTTTTATGAAGGCAATTAGATAAGTTGAAGTAGTCCAAATGGGACTTAATATTAGGGCATAACTAATTGTCATGCCAAACACTTGAAAATAACTTTATTAATGGCTTTCTTCATCCTAGGTCACTAATAATGTTCTCGGAGATCATGATATATCTTTACAAAACTAGGTTAAATAGAGATTTAGGTATTATGAGATTTCTCGAAAATCTCAAATTTTATATTAAAATTTTTAAATACTCATAATCTATTTTAGAGATAGAGGAGTTCTTTGGAATCAATAGAGAATTCAAATTTTGAATTATTGTCAATTCAGTTATGAATGACTTTAAGCTTATCTTCTAGAGATTAAAGATCTAATATAAGCTAAACAATGATAAATCAGACTCAAATTTCACTCATTCCATTCTTTTGAACTAAAAAGTTTGCATTCAAGGCTCTCAAAGAAAATAAAGATTTTTGACTAAGATCATTGGCCACATATTAGGGTTGTCGTGATGGTAGTAGATTACAATGTTGTAATCCTTTAAAATCTATATTAAACGTTGTTAACGTATCAATCAAGCATATCTCATCCATATATTTAGCCTATAAATTAGTCATAGTTTCTGTATTTAGATTTATTCTCCTTGATTGTATTTCCTTGTTTTGGCTAGGCTGTTGTTTATATATAGGTTATTTTCTCTTGTATAGAGGTACAATTAAATAATACAATAACAAGTTCTCACATGGTATCAGAGCCTTGTTCTTATAATTTTCCCTTTATGATTCTATTATTTTCTCCATGTATGGTTCATACTCTGGGTTCTTTGATATGGACAAATTTGAAATTTCTCGTCCTACCGGTACTATTTTGGATGGCGCTAATTACACTCTTTAGTCTCCACGCATGAAAAGTTTTTTGATCAGGTGCAAACTCTGACGTATTATTACTAGTGATATTGTCAAACTAGTCCGCAATACTGATGAAAATGATCCTGAATATGCTGCACGTCTTGAGTATTGGGGTAGCAAAAATCACCAGATAATTACTTGGTTTTGTAACACCTCTATTCCATCCATTCATATTCAGTTTACTAAGTTTGATACTACAAAGGGGGTATGAGATTTTTTTTCTAATTGATACAAAACTACTGATCTTGCACATTATTATCAACTATTCACTACTTTAAATAGCCTTAAGCAAGAGTTAGGACAATCTTTTAATGATTTTCTTGCCACCATTCAACCTATATGGAATCAATTAGCGTAAGCTCAAATTAGCAATGATCATCGCCATCTTATTCAAGTTCTTATGGCTCTTCGCCCTGAATATGAATCAGTACATGCCGCTCTATTACATCATGATCCATTACCGACTTTGGACACTATTGTTAAGGAAATTTTATTTGAAGAAACTCGTCTCGGTTTAATCTAGTCTCCTCCCTCAAACGTTGCTCTTGCCATCACTCAGCCACATTTTCCATCTGGCTTATTCTTCTGTAAGAATTGTCGTAACACTGGGTATATTTTTGCTAATTGTCCTACTACTGAATGTAGATACCGCCATGGGCATGTTCATATTTTGGAAAACTGTCCAACTCGACCACCTTATCTTAAGGGAGCTTTGAAAAAGCCTAAGTCTTTCTCTAAGCATGGTTCTTCCTCCATTGTTACTACTATTCCCGCTAATGAGTCCTCTTCTTCTACTCTCACTATTAGTGATCTAGAAGCTATTCTCAAAGTGGTGATATCCTCCACTTCTTCATCTTCTACTACCTTAACTGTTACTTTAGGTAATTCTTGGTTCTTTGACTTCGCTTGTTGTAATCATATGACTTCTCAAAATTCTATCTTCTCTAATAAATCTCCTACTCCTTCTTTTCCCTAGGTTCAAACTGATGATGGTAATTGTATGCTCGTTAACCATATTGGAATAGTTGCTCCCTCTAACCTTAGTCTTCTTGATACTTATTTCGTTCCTAGTTTAGCCTTAAACTTAGTCTCTGTTGGTCAACTATGTGATCTTGGTCTTACTGTTCTTTTCTCTCCTCATGGATGTTAGGTCCAGGATCCTCAGACGGAACAAATTCTTGGAACGAGACGCAAGGTGGGAAGATTATTTGAGCTCACTTCTCTTCGGCTTTCTCTGCATATACAAATTTATTCTTCTACTACCATTCCTTTGACACACCAGTGGCACCTCCATCTTGGTCATGCATTGAATCTTTTAATTGTTTACACTGTCAATTAGCAAAACAACTGACTTTATCTTTTGATAATAATAACTTCATCTATGATACTCCTTTTGGTTTAATTTATTCTAATTTTGTGGTCCTGCTCCAACTCCTACTGTAAATGGTTATCGCTATTTTGTTTTATTTATTGATAACTATTCTAGGTTCACTTGGATAGATTTTTTCAAGCATCGATCTGAGTTGTCTCAAATTTACATTGATTTTTCCACCATGATTACAACTCAATTTTCCATCACTATCAAAATTCTTCATACTGATAATGCAATGGAGTATCAAGATTCTATTCCTCTCATGTTTCTTAAGCAATAGGGAACCATTGTCCAGAGATCTTGTCCTCACACCTCACAACAAAATGGTCGAGCAGAACGTAAACACCGACATATATTAGACTATGTTCGTGCTCAACTTCTATCTGCATCATGTCCTAAAATTTTTTTGGGGGGGAGGCTGCCCTTAATTCTGTTTATACCATTAATCATTTTCCTACTCTAGTTCTTAAAAATCTATCTCCTTTTGAACGATTATATGGTAAGGCTCCTGATTACTATACTCTTAAAGTTTTCGGTTGTGCTTGTTTTGTTCTTCTTAACCCCTATGAACATACTAAACTTGAACCTCATGCTCACATTTGTTGTTTTCTTGGGTATGGGTAGAACATAAAGGTTATCCTTGTTAGGATCCTATTTTTGGTCGTTTACGTATTTCTCGATATGTTACTTTCTGGGAACACACCATGTTTTCTACTTTGTCCAAGTTTTATAGTTCATTTTTGACTTCTCAACCTTTCTTTAAGATTTATTCCCTTCCTCTGATATAGATTCTCCTATTGAGCTCTCCATTTCTACTTCTAACCTTGCTTCTACTTCCGCTGATGATCTTGTTCCACCTCTTCGTCGCTCCAATCGGGTAAGAGAACCTCATTCTCACCTTTAAGATTATCATTGTTTTTCTACTATTGTCTCTTTACAAGAACCTCATTCTTATCAGGAACCTAGTACTAATCCTCTCTAGCAGCAAGCAATGTCTTACTTTAGGCTTTAGAGAAAACTCATACCTGGGACCTAGTGGATCTTCCTTTAGGTAAAATAGGTATTGGGTCCAAATAGGTTTACAAGATCAAAACTCTCTCTAATGGTTCTGTTGAGTGTTATAAAGATCGTCTGGTTGCTAAAGGCTACACTCAAGAATATGGCATTGATTACGAAGAAACATTTGCTCTTGTTGCTCGTTTAACCTCTGTTTGGAGTCTTTTAGCAATTGTTGTCGTTAAACATTGGCCTCTCTTTCAGATGGGTGTTAAAAATGCCTTTCTCAATGGCAATTTGGATGAAGAAGTCTATATGCATCCTCCTCCTGGATTTCTCATCCTCCACAAAAGTTTGTCTTCTTTGTCGTGCTTTATATGGTCTTAAGCAGGCTCCTTGTGCATGGTTTGCAAGATTTAGCTCTACCATTGTACGTACGCTTTGGTTTCACCTCTAGTCCTCATGATTTTGCTTTATTTATTTGACGTACTGACAAGGGCATTGTTCTCTTATTATTGTATGTGGATGATATGATTAATACATGTGATGACTCTATGGCAATCTCTGACTTGCAAAACTATCTTAGTCAACATTTTGAGATGAAAGATTTGAGGACACTCAGTTACTTTCTTGTTCTTGAAATTTCTTCTAGTTCTAATGGCTATTATTTGTCTCAAGCCAAATATGCTTCTGATTTTCTTTCCAGATCTGGTATCACTTATTCCAGTACTACATCTACCCCACTGGATACTAATGTCAAGTTAACTCCATTTGAAGGCTCGCCTCTTCCTGATCCCATGTTATATCGACAATTTGTTGGTAGTCTTGTTTATCTTACAGTAACTCGTCCTGACATTGCTTATGTTGTACACATTGTTAGTCAGTTTATGGTTGCTCGCCGTACTACTCACTTTACTACTATTCCTCGCATCCTACGGTATGTTAAAGGCACTCTTCTTCACGGCCTTCAATTCTCTGCTCATTCCTCACTAATATTGTCGAGATACTCTGATGCTGATTGGGCTGGTGATCCTACTGATCATCGTTCCACCACTTGTTATTGCTTCTTCTTGGGTGACTCTCTCATTTTATGGTGAAGTAAGAAGCAAACAGTCATATCTCGATCTAGCACAAAATCTAAATATTGAGCGCTTACTGATGCTACTTCTAAACTAATTTAGCTTCGTTGGTTACTTGAAGATATGAGCATTACTCACTCTTCTCCTACTATTTTGCATTGTGATAATCGAAGTTCCATTCAAATTGCTCATAATGATGTTTTCCATGAACGAACCAAACATATTGAGAATGATTGCCATTTTGTCTGTCAACATCTTCAGTGCGGTACTTTACATCTTCTCTCTGGTTTATCTGCTGATCAGATAGCTAATATTTTTACTAAAGCTCATCTTCTTGGACGGTTTCATCTTTTACTCAACAAACTCAAGTTGGTCTCCACTATCCCACCTTGAGTTTGAGGGGGTGTTAACGTATCAATCAAGCATATCTCATCTATAAATTAGACATAGTTTATGTATTTAGATTTATTCTCCCTGATTGTATTTCCTTGTTTTGGCTAGGCTATTATATATATATATAGGTTATTTTCTCTTGTACAGAGATACAATTAACAATACAATAACAAGTTTCTCACAAACGTCTTGGAGATTCAATTTTTTTTGAGTAAAAATGTATTTAAGGATTTTATCTGTTTAAAAATGTCACACTTTTTAGTGCAAGCTACACTATCGATGCAAGAATAGAGACAAGGAAATCTTGTTTGAATATCGATCCCATGAGGATGGTGAATTATGCTTATAATTATGTGACTACAATACAATACTATAAAAGTGGTAGATGTGGGTGCAATGGTGGATGCAAAAGTAATATAAAAAGGAGAGTAAATGATTTGATGTGATAGATATAATGAGAATAATAAAAGATGAAGAATAATGAGAATAAGCATGGATCTCCTTGGTTCAGCTTGGAAATACCAAGTGCACATCGAGGGCTCAAGATAGGTTTAATCAACGATACAGTGGTCAGCTTGAGTGTTAACTTCCATTCAACCTTCAACTATTGACTTAGGTAAAAAGATCAGCTTCAACTTTCGTTGTAAGTCGAGTCTAAGGCCCCTTGAACGAGTGGACCAACTTTCGTTGCATCCAGACAACTTTCGCTGCAAGAACTCGTTAATCTGACTTGTTACTACATCAATCGATGTCAGCAACTAGGTTTAACACTCTCATGTAAAACGTAAACCAAAACCAACAATTGAAACTTAAGAAAAATCTAACACTGAAATATCTTAAACTAAGGAAACAGTTTAATTAAGTTCCACAAGCTCCAAAAAATTAAACCATGAACATAAAGAGTACGAATGCAAATAAACTTCATAAAATCATCAAAATAAAGACATGTTTATGAAGAGAACAAGATAATCCCTCTAATAAGCACTCGACTCCTCATCTCCTCGGATAGATCTGCCTTTCATCGCCTCGTATCTCCAAAAAATAAGCTTAGGCTGCCATTAATAGAGGATGAAAGCTTGAGAGGAAGAAGATGGTGTGAAAATAAGAATAGCGAGTCTTTATCTTTCTCTAAAATTTTCCTTTTAAAGCCCACCTGACGAAGGACACTTGTCCTGCATATTATTTGCGTGCTCAACATCATACAATTTGTTGTAACGGAATAGACAACTAGCATATTCATTCTTATCCTCAAGCAAACTAGACAATTGGTAGATGTAGTGTCGAACTGGCTGCAGTGGTGAACACAACCTCTGCAGGGACATTAGTAATTGTAGCGATGTCCCTCTCGCTAAAAAAGTATTTTCGAAGTATTTGTTGTCTTTCGGATATAAAAATGTTTATTCTGTGGGGGTTTTAAAAAACCGCGTTTTATTTAAAAATTAGAGTCGCCACAGGCCACTTAGGTAGGCCGAACACCATAAAAACTAGAGATTTTGAAAACTTTGGGTTCGAGAGTCAATTACGGATGGGGAAGGATTAGCACCCCCACACCGCCCAAAATTGGTACTTTAATAATTACCGCTTTATTAATATGACTTTCCAGATTAAAGTGACGATTAATTTAAAATTTGGTTATAAGTGCGAGTAAATTTTAAAGGCCCTGTTATCTGAGAGTAAACGCTCAACCACTATCACCATGCCTAATACTGGCCCCGTTTATGCTCGGATAAAAGGGCATCGTATTGACAATTTATATATCCGTTATGCAACCTAAAACATGGCAAATATAAATACAATGCGATAAAAATATAAATAAATACTAACATAATAAAATACTAATCTAACATAAATAAAATACTAATCTAAAACATACATACATAAATATTAATCTAACTCATAAATAAAAAACAAATCTAACATAAATAAAATGCTAACATTCATAAATATTAATCTAACACATAAATAAAAACAAATTTAACATAAATAAAATATTAATATAAAACATAAATTCAAAACATAATAAATACTAATCTAAAACATAAATAAACATATAAACTAAAAACACAATTTTAAATTAACTACTACTTCATTAAATCATAAAAATTACAACACAAATAAAAAGGAAAGAAAATAAACCTAACTAGGAGCTCGAATGACGAACCCCGACTGAACCCAACCGAGATCTACCACGACCTCTCCAAAAATATTAACTAGATCGGACCTAAAATAGGACCCCGATCGAATGTTAGATCGAACCAACTGGGGCCGAGGGCACTACCCTCAACCCCGGCCAGCCTTGCGGCCGGCCATGGCTCCCAAAAATTGGGTGCCGATTCATGCCAATTTTATGGCATTTGATTTGTGTGTGTGGTTCCTTTGGCTGCCCCATGCCTTGTATTTATAGGCAAAGGGGGAGCCTTAACTGCCGACGTGGAGCTCTAAGCTCCAAGCATTTCCCTTTTTTTGATTAATTATTTTTTTTACTTTTTCTTTTTTTACCTTTTTTATATTATATTTTTATTATTTTTTTGGTTTTTCGTTAATTTTATATTAATAATATTACTATTAAAATAACACTAAAACCTGGTAAAAAATGAGTGATTATAGTTGCCCCTCTTTGCTTGTTCTTGTGAAACGAGAACAAAGCAAAGATCAAAAACACTCATTTTTGACCTACTTCCTTGTCTTTGACGTCAGAATCATGTGTTCTTTTAGAACTCTCCGCTCTTCCTTAGCTGAATCTTCAGGCTTGTAAGCTCTTCCTATATAGAACTTCGTCACCTTCCGATCTTGGAGCTACAAGCTCTTCCTATATAGAACCCTTCACTCTGAAGCCTCGAGTTATGAGTCTCTCCTATATAGAACTTTTCACTCTAAGACGGTAAAACTTGGAGTCCTTTCTATATAGAACTTTTCGCCTTCAACGCGGCTGGTTTTTCCTATATAAAACCTTCTGCGCTACGGATGGATTCTTTCGACTGGGAGTTCCTCCTATATAGAACTGCTAGTCTTCAAACCCTGGAGCCGCCAGTCCTTCCTATACAGAACTTTTAGCTTCTAAAATCTCGGAGTCGCGGGTTCTTCCTATATGGAACCTCTCACTCTAAGACAGTAAAGCTCAAAGCCCTTCCTATATAGGACTCTTCGCCTTCAACACAGTGGGTTTTCCCTATATTTAACCTTCTGTGTCATGGGTGAATTCCTTCGGCTGGGAGTTCTTCCTATATAGAATTGCTAGTCTTCACCTTAGAGCTATAAGCTCTTCTTATATAAAATTTTCAGCTCCTGAAGCCTCGGAGCGGCGGATTCTTCCTATATAGAACCCCACGCTGCGGGCACTTGAAAATATAGGCCCTTCCTATATAGAACCTCTTTCTTCACATTTGGGATTCACGCCAAAATGGCTACCGATCTGGCCTTACGCTACCTAGGCTGCCGAACTTTCTTCAAATTTGGGGACTCACACCGAAAATGGATGCCAAAATCTTTCTTCAAATTTTGGGATTCACGGCGAAAAATGGCTACCGATCTTTCTTCAAATTTGGGGACTCACGCCGAAAGTGGCTTCCAAACTTTCTTCAAATTTGGGGACTCACGCCGAAAGTGGCTGCCAAACTTTCTTGAAATTTAGGGACTCACGCCAAAAATGGCTGCCAAACTTTCTTCAAATTTGGGGACTCACGCCGAAAATGGCTGCCAAACTTTCTTCAAATTTGGGGACTCACACCGAAAATGACCGCCAAACTTTCTTTCTTTAATGAAATCCACTTCTTAATACTCTTTGATAATTCTTCAAGTACCTGTCCAAAACAAGCAAAAATTGACATGCCCCTATCTATATGATGCATGCAATGTAATGCTTTCTTTCTCTTCTTTTTTTTCTCTTTTCTCTCTTCTCCTTTTCTTTTTCTTTTCTTTTTTCTCTTTTTCCTTCAATTTCTTCTTATTTTTTCTTTTTCTTTTTCTTTTCTTTTTTCTTTCAGCCCTTTTTGTGTTCTAAAGCCTTACACCCTGAAAGGTCGTTCCTCAGATTTCTTCGTCTCTTTACTTCTTCACTGTATGCTCTTAAATCCTTATTTGATCAATCACTTTGAATCTAGATTAACATGCTTTCAAACCTTTTGTGTGGAAGGCTTTCTTGTCTTCAGGGTTATCACCCGTCTTCATAAATGATCTTTTGGTTCTTATATTATTCTTATAAGAACCCTTGTCATCTTCTTCGCTTGGCGTTGCCCCATTCAACCACGGGCTCCACTGCTTTGAATTTTCTGACCCATCATACAGAGCCTTGATCTATTTCTAGTCACCAGGATGAGCCAAAATGCTTCCATCCCCTGAGCTCATCCTTGATCTTCTCGTAGCATTTCGACGGGAACTAACTCTCGGCCCCTACGCTTTAAATCTCATAATCATTCATTTTTAAAGTAATACAAAAGGTAATTTACTTGTGTATATATTTCAAAAAAAATAATGATTGTTTGAAAAGATAACAGTCATTTTGAAAATCACAACTTGGAGGGGATACCAAACATTTTGAAAACATTGTTTGGAACAAATGGTAAACATCTTTTTCTTTTCTTTTTTAAGGACCAAACATTTTTTAAAAAATTAATATTTGGAGAATGGTAAACAAAATTCGAAGTATATTGCCAAACATTTTAAAAACTAATGTTTGGGGAAATGGTAAACATCAAAACTTTGGGAAAAAATGTCAAACCTTTTAAAACATGTTTGCCCCCAAAATATCAAACACCATAGCACATCCGCTTCAAATTGCCAGAGATCAACTCTAATGAAGCGCATATTTAGAAGATCTTGACCATTGTGGAGACATATGCAAATGTATAGTTTCTTCTAGTCTAATAGGCTTTTGAGAGGAACAACCCTACCTAGTTTCTACCCCATTTAAGGTGGCTCTCTTAATCTCACTATCTTATCCATGCCCCATCCTTCCCTCATTTGGGTGTCGATCAAGCACTTCGAAGTTTGACGTTCCTTGAAGTAAATTTAACCTTTATGGGCGGAATGAAATCTGAAGACATTCTCATTCAACTTGGATATCTATGGATGATCAGAATGGTCCTTGGGGGCTTGTAATATAGGCCTTTGGTTTATGGTTAAGTGAAACAGTATTTCTGTACTTGTGTAACTTGGATATGCCCATTATTCCTTCCCTTTTTGGATCACTCTAGACTGCCCGTTTTCGGGTTTTCACCCTAGAGTTCATTCCTTTCTTTTTTACTGTAGGCTGCCTTGCATTCTGGCTATGTACTGATGTTCGTTTTTTGTTCAAGAATGTTTGATCCTCCAAAACTCCTAAAAACTGAGATTTCTTGAATGAAGGACTACAAATACATTTCCGGGAATTCTTGTGATTGGCACGCCCAGATGAAATGTTATTCTTTCTTTCTTCTTTTCTCTTCTTTTCTTCTTTTTCACTTTTTCTCTTGGATTGCTCTAGACTGCCCATTGTTGGGTTTTCACCCTAGAGGTCACTTCCTTCTTCTGTACCTTCAGATCAATGTATTTTGGTTGGATATTGATGCCAGCATGCTCAGGCAGACTACTTTTTTTCTTCATTTTCATGATCACTTTAGACTGACCATTTTTGGGTTTTCACCCTATAGGTCATTTCCTTTTTCGAAATTGGCAATCTTCGGGCCGACTTGTCTTAACTTGGCTTCAATTCGAGCTTCTATACTAATTTTCGAAAATGATATTTACTTGAAACATGGATTCCTTGTGTCTCTTGCTCATAGTTGAAGTCTCGTCCTTGCATTGTTTGATCTGTGTGCAAATCATATACAATATTCTTTCTTTCTTTTTCTTTTTTCTTTTTTCCTTTTTCTTTTCTTTTCTTTTTCTCTTTTTTCTTCCTTTTTTCTCTCTTTTTTTCTTCTTCTTTTTTTTTTTTTTTTCTTTTCTTCTCTTTTTTTGTTTTCTTTTTTGTTTTAAACTGCCTATTGTGGGTTTTTAGCCTTGAATCTCTTTCTTATTATTCGAGTCTATAAATGTATCCTCGAATCAACACGTATCTATACTGGGTATTGATGCTATCTTCCGCTCGAAGTTAATTGCCTCTCTGCAGCTCTTCTGATATTTACTCGACCTGGATTGCTTCGGCCTTCTGATTGCCATTTCTCTTCTTTTCTTTGGTATTTCGTTTGGAAATACCTTTGTTTTCAACCACTTTCTTCTGATGATTTTCTGATCTTCGTATCCAATCTGTTTGGTCTCATCTCTGTCTTCTGGTAAAGTAAAAGAATACAATTCATCGTCACATTCACAGATGTCCTGAGAAAGCCTTCAGGGAGTAGAGGTTTAGGGTCAACTCTCGTTTCAAGGATCTTAAACAACAAGTGCCTGAGAAGATAAATTCCTAAAATGGGAACTACCCATTGTCTAAACACTCGCTTTATTCCTCTGTTGGCCTAAGTAAACTAGTAGATACTCACATTTACAGTATCCCCACAACATTCAATCTCTTCTAAATATATGCAACTTAGAGTTGATCTTTGGATCTGAAAAAAATGTACTGTTGCATTCAAAATTCGAGGACCTGGTATATAAATGATATATACATATGTCCATTCAAAAATGCGTGTATATGCATATGGGAGAACAAAAACTACCCTATAAAAATAAAATGTTTAAAGAATCAAGAATGTAAAAATGCTTTCTAAATGGAAATGTGATTTTTAATTCTAAAAAATATCTGTTTGAGAGTTTTTTTTCAAAGCATTAAGAATTTCTTTGTGAACTGATGGGAAAACCATAGGGACCTCCGGACTACCTCCCGAGTACTAACTCATTCCGGCCCTTTCAAGGTAGTGTAGGCTTGTGCCACTTATCTTGTTTTTCCTTGCTGGATCAATTCTTGTCATGACTCCCTCGTCAATCAACTTCTTGATTTCTTGTATTAACGACCCCAAATTTCTTGGTGTCATGCCCCGGTGCCTTAATGTAGAACTCACATGCACTGTATGGATCATAACTGTGGGCAGATGAGTTGGGCGTAATCTTTATCAGCCCGGAGGTAAGGTACTAACCCTTGACCAGATGAGGCCATATGTCCGAGATGGAATACTCTGAATATCTCTAAATATGTACTTGTTCGAGAAATTTTTCTTGGTGATTCGGAGGAATCTGCCTGTCTTCTTCTCTTACGATCACGAGAACCTTCGAAAGTGGTACCCATTTATCTATTTTTTTCCTTCTGCTCCTAGGCATGTCTGGTCTTTTAAACTTAGGTCCCGGAGTGCATGTTCAATTCTCTCTCCGACTGTCATGAAGTCTTCAAAGTTGGCATTCATTTTCCCGAGCACCTTATGGAAGTCACTTTCCTTTTCATCTACGGGAGGCTGCACCTGGGTCGCTAAACACAGACACCTCAAAGAAAATTCCTTGAAGCTTTCATCAGGTTTCATCTTCGTACCCTGGAGATTCTGACGACTTGGTGCTAGGTCCAAAGCATATCATATCACGGTAGGTCCTACTAGACTGTCGGGGAAGTAATGGATCGATAATTTTTCAATGCAGCCCTCTATCTTTTTGCAGAATATGGTCACGTGAATCTTGGGGCATCTTGTTCTGTTATCATGTGCAAATATGGGAATCTTTGGAATCCGGAGGAATGACCAAATCAGGGCTATCTTGCGTCGAATGCACCAGTCTTCTTCTTTTTCTTCTTTTTTCCTCATTCCTTTTTTTTTCTCTCGAGCCCATCTTCCAACTACTTGAATCTTGATTTTTGAACGTGTTCATTTCTTTTACTTGGCAATGATAATGCTATGTAAAATTTTATGCAAGGTAATGATAATGTTATGTAAAATATGCCATTACTGTACAATGCGAGGCAAGGCAAGGTATGAATGCAAATGCGGTGTTGATTCTCGAACAGTCCTTAAAATACTTTCATTCAATAGAAAAATTTCTGGTTGCAAAAAACTAATAATGAATTACAGGTGACAGTTAGCTTCCTTCTGGAGATCTTGACTTCAGGAAGCAAAGCTCGTGCTCCACGTCTCGACGTCGTCTTCAGGATGACGGGTGACCTCGTCTTCTCTTCTTATGCTACTCCATAAACTTGTGTTGTCATGATCTTTATTTTTGTGGCTTCTGAAAAGGACACCACAAGTGCTTGCATAATGCAGACAAGATCTTTTCTTCTGTAGATCTGGGTGCAAACGAATAATACGTCTAAACAGGGATGGATTCTATCGATCCTAGGGGAGTACTTTAAACTTTTTGGGGTTTAAATTAAAATTCTCAAGGATCATTTGGTTTAAAAATTTCCCCCTTTTTATTATCAAAAAGTTTTAACTTACTTAAAAAATAAAACTTTTAGGTTTCTTTTTGTTATTATTATTCTGAAAGTTTTATGAGGGAAAAAGATTCAAAGCAAAATAATAATATTTTCAAATTTTTTTAAGGAGTTAAATTAAAATCTTTGAGATTTTTACAAAAGGGTTAAATGTGAAGATTTAAAATTGGGGTTCTGCGGCCCTGACTGAATCTTTTGCGTCGCACGTGCCTTACTATCGTACCGTCTTCTTTCTCGATTGGTCTTTGCTCGGCCTAACTTGATACTGTAATATTATCGTTTCTGGTAAAGCAGACTTTTTCTATTTTGAAAGCCTTTTAATGAACTATTCTTGAATCAACACCATGTTATGATATGCAACATGAATGCAAATAAAGGCGTTGATTCCGCTGGTAATCACCCTTTCGAACGACTTTCATGGGAACTAAAGGGTCTAGATTACAAAGAGGGTCCACATTACAAAAGGAGTCCCTATTACAAAAAGTCTTAATTACAAAACAAAGTTCTACACATAAGCCCTAGCTCTACCTCCTAGCTCCCCGATAGCTCTGAGCAACTTGATAAACCTTGGTGCTTCTTCCATGTCCGGGGTTACGAAATGTCGGAGAGCCACAGCTTCGGTAGCTAAGTCATTCACATGCCTTGCAACTCGTTGTATGTCCACCATCAGGGTCTCTTGTGTACTTTGACACTACACGCTTGCTCGGCAAATTGTTACCTCGGATCTGTTGATTAATCTCTGACCAATGTCGCATGACTGGATCGATGTCGTCCTTCTTAAGACACCTTTTTTCCATGTTGAAAGATTTTCTAATCGGGCAAACCACTTGAATCAACACCTCTATGTAATGTGGATGCAATGATAATGCAACAAAACTATGTGTAAAATAAAAATAAAAATAAAACACAAAAAGAAATAAGTTAGTACCGGATAAAAATAATAAATATATAAATAAAAGGACAAATTAAATAAGGTAAACAAACAAAACAACCCTATTTATCCCGTCTAAAACACCTAAGGTTATCTGCATGGCTCTAAAGGGGTGGGTTTCTATATGTTCTCTACATGCAGTTTTGGTTTTAGGAGGTTCCCGAATTGTACTCGCTATCCTCTACTAAGAGTAGCAAGGCCCCCGATCATCACCCATTATAGGCTCCTTCAACCGGCTTCAATTCAGGGGGACCCATTCGCTTATGCATGTACGAAGAAACGATATCCTTACAAAAGCATAAGGTACTCGAGCCCCGAAGGTACTTGCTATGCCTATATGGGAGAACGATATCTCTACGAAAGCATTAGCGGTTTCCCCCCACTTAAAAAAATGGGTTCATATGCCATATTTTAAATGCGTTAAAATAAACACGCAATTACAACCGAATAGTCACTTTAATCCGAAATTTCTAATATTAATAAAGCGGTAATTATTTAAAAAGCTTGACTCACTTTATTTTGTTTGAAAAAACAAAAAAATGTCCCCAGCGGAGTCGCCATCTATAGTGATGTCCCTCTCGCTAAAAAAGTATTTTCGAAGTATTTGTTGTCTTTCGGATATAAAAGTGTTTATTCCGTGGGGGTTTTAAAAAACCGCATTTTATTTAAAAATTGGAGTCGGCATCGGCCACTTAGGTAGGCCGGACACCATAAAAACCAGAGATTTTGAAAACTTTGGGTTCGGGATACGGATAGGGAAGGATTAGCACCCCCACACCGCCCAAAATTGGTACTTTAATAATTACCGCTTTATAAATATTAGACTTTCCGGATTAAAGTGACGATTAATTTAAAATTTGGTTATAAGTGCGAGCAAATTTTAAAGGCCCCGTTATCCGAGAGTAAACGCCCAACTACTATCACTACGCCTGATACTGGCCCCGTTTACGCTCGCATAAAAGGGCACCGCATTGACAATTTATATATCCGTTATGCAACCTAAAACATGGCAAATATAAATACAATGCGATAAAAATATAAATAAATACTAACATAATAAAATACTAATCTAACATAAATAAAATACTAATCTAAAACATACATACATAAATATTAATCTAACTCATAAATAAAAACAAATCTAACATAAATAAAATGCTAACATTCATAAATATTAATCTAACACTTTAATAAAAACAAATTTAACATAAATAAAATATTAATATAAAACATAAATTCAAAACATAATAAATACTAATCTAAAACATAAATAAACATACAAACTAAAAACACAATTTTAAATTAACTACTACTTCATTAAATCATAAAAATTACAACACAAATAAATAGGAAAGAAAATATACCTAACTAGGAGCTCGAATGACGAACCCCGACTGAACCCCACCGAGATCTACGACGACCTCTCCAAAAATATTAACTAGATCGAACCTAAAATAGGACCCTTATCGAATGTTGGATCAAACCAACTGGGGCCGAGGGCACTTGATAGAGTATGCTTTGGCACGTGGTAACCTTCAATTTGATGGCTTGGAAGCAAACCTAGGGCTTTAAACTCGAACAAGGAAGTTAGGCGCAAATCTGAAAATTTAAGAGAAACTAGTTGGGGGTTTCTTGAAAATTTCAGATTTAATGATGGGAATTCAAGAAACGAAGATAAGAGGGAAGATAAGATGATGATTAATAAGAATAAAAACAAAATATTGAAAAAGACTAAGATAAGGAGATACGTAAAACAAATCTGAAAATTCCAGCTTTGTTTATGGAATTATGGAAGATGGTGTGAAGGTTGAAGATGAAGATGGCTTGCGAATTGTTGATGTTGTTTTGTCCTCGGCACCCTCTTAGACGCAATTATCTAAGCAAGCAACCTCAAGCGGCTCTAACCCACCCTCCTAGATGCAATTACCTAGGCAAGCAAGAGTGTGTAGATGATCTCCCTCACAAGAACTCGATGATCTTATGTTGAAGATGGCTTCTAGACAAGTTTACCGAACACTTGCAAATTCAAAGAATACTAAAATCTCCAAAGAGAACTTTTTACTAATCAATGAAATCTGAATTACAATGTGGGTGAAGCCTCCTTTATATAGGCCATGGAGAAGTTTTAATCCTACTAAACTTAGGAATTAAATACAATAAATAAATGCTAAAATCTAAACTCCTAATTAGATAAGTAACTTCTAATAATAAATAAATGCTAAAAATAAAATCCTAGTCAAATAAATCTGATCCTAATAGATATTGCAGAATCCTATATTGATTTAAATTACAAATAATCAAATAAAATCTTGAAAATTCGTAATTATCCAAAAATCCCGTATTAATCCCGTATAGGAATTTCTGCATGCGCTGTCTTCACTAAAATAGACGTATCTTGAGATCCAGATGTCCGATAAGGCATTTCAAGATGCGTTGGAAAGCTAATTTGCAGCCGGACAAGTTTTAAGAAGACATGTTGACCCATAAATGCCTGGATCCCATCCAAAAATTCGTCGCAAGTTAGCTGACTTTCCAGACTTCACAAACAGATTCAGTTTATTGTCCAAGATGCATCGTTTTTGACCTCCTATGCATGCATTGTTTTGGCCATTATTGTTTGCATCGAACAAATTCAGCTTCTTGTCCAATATGAGTAATTTAAACCCGCTCATGCATGTATCATTCCCCCACTCCTCAAAAGGATTCGTCCTCGAATCTAAATCGGCAATAAGAGAACAATCATCAACTTCAATTGAAAAGGCTTCTTTGTTGTATGTGGAGTGATCTAATTGAGCTCCTCTCAATGGTTCAACAAAATCCTGAAAAAATAAGACAACACTACTCGAACATTTGTAATGACTAGTCAAAACAAATCACTCGTCACGTTCTTTTTCTTGTCTTTTTCTTTTGGGCTTTGTGTGACTTTTACCTTATATGTATTTTCACTCACCAAATTTGGGCCATTAATTTGAATTTTTTCACTCTCGGCCTCTTGACTCTCTGCCTTTTGTATCTCACATCCCATATTCCTCTCATAAAATTTATCATCGATGTACAATTTCTGTAGAGGAGAAAGTGTTTCTAACGGAATGATAGGACAAGAATCAAATGAAGGGTTAGAATTACACTTACTTCTTCATGGGGGAGGTGATGAGAGTATAGCAAGTGGACCTACTACTTCACACGAGGGATTATAAGCATTATCATCTTGTCTAATGTGTTCACTATCACTATCCTTTTGTTTGGGAGATGGTTCTTCTCCAATATCAACATTTGCACAAATGCTAGAAGTAGAAGTACGAAGAGAATCATGTGTACCTTCTGGTTTTGGGATGTCTTCATGGTTGGTTGCCTTTGTGTGGTCAATTGATTCAGCCTTTTGCGCTTCCAATATTTTTTGTTTTATCCTCTCACACTATTTTTTGCTTTTTCTATTTCTTCATCTACTTTTTCCGGCTTTATTGTAGCAAACGAGAGCTTCTGCCTTGGTGCACAACCGAGTATCCATTTGTATTGATTCGATGGACAGCGCCCTGATCATTTTTCCAAGGTCTTCCTAATAGCAAGTGGGCGACTTCCATAGGAACCACGTCACACCATACATCATCACAATAGCTTCCAAGAGTAAAAGAGATTAAACAACGTTTGGTTACCTTCATATCCGGTCCACTATTAAACCCTTGAAGATGATACGGCTTAGGGTGTTCTTGGCATGGTAGATCGAGTGCATCAACAATGAAGCTACTCACTAAGTTTACACGAATATCACCATCAATAATTAAAGAACATAGATTACCTTGTATCTTACATCGTGACCAGAAAATATTTATTGGTATACGATAACGAGTGTTGAAAAGAGAATAAAACATCTTAATTGCTTTAAGAATCCAAAGAAAAGGTTAGACACCAATAGAATTATAGTTGCAAGGAGAAAGAAGAGTATGCAACTTTTAGTCCTACTAACACAAGGAAACAAGAAGGTGTTAGAAGATGTGTAAGAAGCAATAAAAGCTAAAACAAACGAAAACTAATGGCTAAGAATGAAAGAAAATTAGAAAATCCTCGAAAACCCTAGAATTTTGCAGCAACTTGATCTACTTCGTTCGAGGTGTTCCCGATGTCAAAAAAATTCTGAAATTTTATGTGGTGACTCCTCCAAAGGTGTAGATCTGATCTGGAAATTTTCAGCTCAAAATTCGCTCATTTGAATTTGACGAATTTTCCCTAATTTTTGAGTTTTTCACCCAAAAAAGCCAAAATTCTTGTCAAGATCGTCCCAAATCTGATACCAAATGACAGAGTATGCTTTGGCACGTGGTAACCTTCAATTTCATGGCTTGGAAGCAAACCTAGGGCTTTAGACTCGAACAAGGAAGTTAGGCGCAAATCTGAAAATTTAAGAGAAACTAGTTGGGGGTTTCTTGAAAATTTCAGATTTAATGATGGAAATTCAAGAAACGAAGTTAAGAGGGAAGATAAGATGATGATTAATAAGAATAAAAACAAAAGCTATTGCCCGTATATGATATCACTACCCCTATCACTTCACAATAGCACTACCCTATTATGTAACTAAAGAATTTGTCTCACGTATGAATTTTGTATTTTAGACTGCATTTTAATCCTATTGGTCAACCAATTATATTCGACAATAATTAAATCTCAGCCACATGCCAATATACACTTTAAAACCATGTTACCTTAGTATTTTTCCACCGCATAAATATAAACCATTTTCTTAATCCCATTTCAAGAAATCTCAATGCATAGCAATTTCTCAACATGACATAATCTCCATAAATTAATCTCATATGATCACATAAATCATCTCTCAATTCATAAAAACATGCATAACAGTAGGTAACAAATTCTATTTCTAAAACATGAGCATGATTATACAAAATAAATGGGAAAATCGAAAACTGAGAGTGAATTCTTCCATACTTACTTCCAAGCTTAGATTAGCGTTTCAAGCTTAATATAAACCCCCAAACCTTGATTTCAAACCTTTGAAAAGATTTAAAACTAGTTCCACTCACTGACAATGCTTCGCTAGCTTTGTCAAAGTGATCTCAAGCCTCCGTATCAACCGAAGCTTCCTCTAACGATATCGGATCAACTTCCCCTACTTTCAAAATCCTCAGTAACATAACTCCACAGCCTTCCCTACCAACTACCAAGCTTTCGCCATCCGAAAACTAACGAAAACATCGGCGAAACCAATCTAACCAATCTCCAGACATTACCCGATGAGATTAACATCAAAACATCATCAATATACATCTAAAAACATTCCCTCAACAACCAAATATCTCCAACAACCAAACAACCATATAAACAAACCATAATCTCAAAGATTTCAACCTAAAAATCTAGTAATTCATCTAGTTTCAGGATTACCATATAAAAACCCATTTATCCACATTGTTAAACATCAAGATTAGGATCAAAACAATCTAAAACCCAACATTATCAAATCAAAACGAAACTCAACCATTTCCCCATAAAACCTCAATCCAAGCTTAATTAAAGCAATATATCAACACCTTTAACTCAAAACAATTTAGAAAACAAATTACAAGAGTCAATAGCTTGGGAATTTCAATAAAGAATCCTTTATTAGAGGAGAATTAGAAAGATCACCTCTAACACAAGCTTTTCCCTGTTTAGCAATGATTTGGATAAAAACCTTCAAGAAATCCAATGCTAGTTGTTGTAGAAATGAGAAGATAAATTTAGGAAATCAAAGAATGAAATAAAGTGATTTTTCCTCTCATTTTTGATGGGAAAATCATAGTTTGGCTGGTGAGAAAGTAGAGAGAAAATAGGAAGTTACGTAAGAAAATGTTTAAGCCTTTTAAAAATCTTTTATTAAATCCCTCTAATAAAACCAATTAATTAAACCATTTAAAAATATGCAAAATATGGGAAAAGGCTGATAACACCTTGGTGTAATAGCTCCTTAAAGATTCTAAGCTTTGACTCCTTTTAATTTAGTCACTAAACACATTTTGCATTCTTTACGATTTAGTCACTATTTTAAAATTTCAATTAAAACAAATCCATTTTGTCCAATTAGCTCCACCAAAACCTTCAAAACAATATTTTAGGATTTTAGAACATTTTTCCATATTTTATCTCGCTTAAAAACCTTTTAAATCGATTTATTCCCGAAACTTGTTTAAATTGCCGAAACCGGTTTAATGAACCGCCTAGCCAAACCCGGCTAACATCTAGGCACAAAATCGAGGCGTTACAGCCAAGACACCCAAGGTAGAACCTTCCACTCAAATGCTGACTGATGTATATTGGGGCCAGAGACTGTGCCTTGAGGACAACTCTTGAAGCAATGTCCACCAATCCTTTGCCATATATCGGAGTTCCCAACTGAGCTCCATGCCCCGGAAGAAAGGTTAGCCAGCCCTCAGCCTGATCATACTCCAGCCTACCAATTTGATGCCACTATGCCAGTATCACATGCCCACCAAGATTCTACCAAGACCAACATTTGGACGCTGAGTCTGAAGATGATGTACCTACCGATGATGCCATGACTATTATGCCACCAGTAGCCTCAGCCTCGTCAGTTTCTCCAATAGCAGCGGCCACATCTAAGCTGGGTAATTGATGAGGTCCTGTAAGATATGAAGACTTTTGCTACCATGACTGATTCTTCGAAACCATGGTTGAAGAGGATGAAGTTGGTGGCACCAAAATGAGTATCCTTCCTTAAAAGAAAGACTTGGTCCACTTGCCTAGATTGTAACACCCCAAAAATAGGGCTAGATGTTTATTGGGTTAATCAGGTTGGGTTTGACTCGGTCGAACCGGATTAACTGATTAGATAAGTTTTGAGAAAATTAATATTTTTAAAATATGAATTGAGGGGATAAAAAATGGTTTGACTTACCAAAAATGTTTAAATATGTTATCAAGTGTTTTGGTAATTATTTTGGGAGTTAATTTGAGTGGTTAATGTGACATTCTAATTTAGTGACTAAATTGTAAAGCCTGCAAAATTGTTTTAAATGACTATTTTATAAATGGGTCAATACTAAAAATCCTTAGAGATCTATTATTTCTAAATGTTTTTAATCAGAAAATGACCACCTTAATTGAGTAATGAATTGACGGTTAATTAGTTTCTAAATCATTTTCCTATTTTTTCTAATTTTCTCTTATATTCTCTCTATATTTTCTCTCACTTTCTATTTCAGTTCCCAAACATGATTCTCCAAAATTGGTTGCTGATTTTCAATAGAGAGTTCATCATTTGATTCTACATTTGATTTTTAACAAAACCTCACAAGAATTCTTAAAGATTTCATCAATTTCACAAGTTTATTTCAAGGAAAACCTAACGTCAATTTTGGTGGGAGCTTCTTCAAAAGTGAATTTCATTTTCTTTTTTTAAACTAAGGTTATTTATTGATATTCCCTAGTAGTTGGCTAATATTAGATTGATTTTAACTTAGTTTTGTAATGGATTTCAAGAATTGAGTTATTTTGATTGGGTAAATTCATGTTTTGATAAGGTAATAATAATGTGAAATGATAATATTGAAATAAATCCCGAAACTATTTGATTGATTAATTTTTTAGATGAGTTTTTAGTGGTTTTGGGTCTATTAATGAGTGTTCTTGAGTTGCTGGGGATATAAGGATGTTTAGGAAGTATTTTGGTGGTGTTTGATGTGGATTGAATGTTAGGATCCTTAGGTTGTGGTTAGGTGTTGATTGAACGATGATTGATGTTGATTTTAGTAGTTTCAGCTAATTTTCGGAAGGGTAATGTTAAGGATGTAGGGGATTTTTGTTTGGCAGCAATTAGAATGCATAATGATGCATTTTCCCTTTGGTTTTATGTGTTTAAAACATGGGACAATCAAGGCAAGGTTGCCTAGTTGCGTGTGTTGCATTTCAGAGGCTTAATTCGCATTGGCGAAACGAAGTGTATCGGTGAGTGTATAAACGCGTTAAAGCTCTTTAAAGGTTTGATTGGTGGATCATGGGGGTTTAGTTATAGTCTAAAGGTTTGAGTCTTAGCTTGGTATGAGCTTGTGGGTTACATGTAACACCTCATCCCCGGGTTAGCCGTAACCCGGTTCGAGAGTGTTATCGATGCAAGAACAAAGCAAGAGGTAGGTTACTTGTCAAACAAGTAACCTAAACACAACCATACAAGACATACAAGTAGTCTACATTAATCGAAACAAACACACTTAGCATGCTAATTTAGGTACTAATTTGTTTAATTTCATACCTATACCCTAAGTTACCACTATCATGTTACAATTCACCATTCCATTTCAATACACATACACCAATCGAACAACTTTGACAAATATGGCATACTTCACAATAGGTTTCTATTAGACATGGCCCAACTTACATTCTTATTACATGTTCATATACCTTATTCGAATAACTAGGTGATCACTTAACACATTTCATTTGTTTCTTTTTCAAACAAGACAAACTATTTCATGGCATTCTTAGCTAGTAAGATTGTTAATGCATGCTTGTACATACCTTAGCTCTAATCCAAGCATTGCCGAATCATACCAATATCCACAAGAACAAATGCATGATCATACAATTTTGGTCTAGCATTCGAATTATACAAGGTTTCATCAATCATTGGATTACTTTCACAATTTGGTCCAATAATTCATTTCATATGAAATCCTAAACATGTTTAGTCAATGTCAATTCATTTTTCAAGGTGGCCAAAACAGAGTAAGTTGGTTAAGTTGCTTAATTTTGCATGTTTACACAATTTGTTCTTACTAAAAAGTTTCTAGGCTATATAACTTTGTTCATACTTTTATCTTTCTTTTCCAGCATTGGTTACTAACAATTTAGCTTGTTTAACACCTTAATTACATTACCTAATCATGATCATGTTCAATTCATTAGTTCCATAGCTCAATTACATGTTCTAACAATTCAATTCTTAAAACAACATTTCATTTCAAATTTCCAACAACCTAATTTTGTTACACCATCACTTAAACATAAATTCCACTCTAATTCAAGTTATCCATAGTGTATACAAGTTCAATTTCATCATTCTCTTCATTTCTAACAACCTAACAACTCAACTAAGCATCATACATCATCTAAATCATAATTTTAAGCATGAATCAGTTTGGACAACATGAATTTACCTTAGTAATGCTGCAACCAAGTTAAGTTTAGCTCAATTTCAACTTTGACACAATAGATTCAAGCTTTCTCTCACAATAACCCTCTCTCCCTAATTTCTTCTTCAATTCGACAACTAGGGATAATGAAGAAGATGATGACGATGTTTAATCCAAGTTAATGGATTTATGAAAGGTCCAAAATGTCCTTTAATTAATCCTTACTCTTAACTTAATCAAGGGCATTAAGGGAATCAAAGAATGTAGCATGCAATCATCTTTCTCATTTAATTTAATTTAGTCACTTATATTGGTCACTTATTTTATTCATTCTTCTAATTAAGTCCTTTAATTTGGCATTCATATTTGTTAATTATTCAATTCAACCCTTAATTGACTTTACTTAATTCAAGATGATTTAACTATTTAGGAATTCTAAATAGTGGTAACATTCTAAGCCCTTTTTAGGGGTGTTACATTACATGTTTTGTTTTAAACACGGTTTGATTTACTTACTGTAAATGCATCATTTTGGATTAATATGCAATGTATATCAAAGTAAATGAATGCCTATGAGCATTGAGATTTGTTCCTAAAAGGGAATGTGTTGTTGCCTTTGGCAATTTGGTTTTGTATATGAAACGGTTTTGTGAAATGCATTGAAAAATAGTAAGTAAATGTATTTGAAATGATATATTGGCTACGTGAAGTAAATGAGAAAGTATCAGATATAGTTGACATACCATAGGATTAAGTTCACAATAAAAACAAAGTTGATCGCTCTACGGCTCTTGAGGTATTGTAGTATGGCTACTCGGGTTGATGGTATTCTTCGTTTCTTATAATAGGGTTAACCTATTGTTGTGTGAAAGAGGTAAATCTATCACGATGGGGTAAGGGTAAGCCTATTTTAGGACGAAGTAAGATTTGGTAGAGGTAATTTCATCATGAGAAATCCGTGTATCCAATATGGTAATTAAGATTCTATTTTTGAATGTAAGGATAGAGGTAAGTCTATCTGGGGTCACCCTTAAAGCCAATATATTTGATATATGTGAAAAGGGTTTGATGCATATGGTTGTTATGCATGGTTAGTTTTGGAAACAAATGAGAAAATGTTTTGGTTTATTTAAGCATACCTTATACTTCACATGATATGTGGTTTTCAATTTGTTTCAAATGCATCAATGTTTTTTAAGAGCAGCATCCTTACTAAGCATGTGTGCTTACGCTCTCTTTTCCATTGATGCAGAGAAATAGAGTTGTGGGGCAGTGTTATCTCAGCAAGGAAGGTCCAAGAGCAAGACATTTGATTGAATATGAAAAACCTAGTTTTAAATCGGTTAATAAGGCAATATGTTTCCATGTTTTGGAGGATTTGTAATATGGTTTTTAATGGTGTTGTGGTGGATTATATGATATGGTTTGATGGATTAGATTGATGGTGTTGAGTTTTGTTTGTTGATGACATGCATAATTGTGTTTGAGGTTTGAAGGATTTCATAGGATGCATATAGAGTTGATATGCCTATGCTTATGCTTTTGTGGTTCAAGCATGTTAAAATGTTGGTTTAAGTCCATTGATGTGATGTCTATGCTTAAATGTACCTTGAATTCCTTTTTAGATGTTGAGTTGAATGGTTTTAGGAAGCATGCCTTTAGATTGCGATTCGATGCAATTCTCCGTTTGTTGTTCTTGTTTCCATGAGCTCAAGGCTTGTTTTAGTATTTGGTTTGGTGGAGTATATGTGTACACTTATTTTGGACATATTTGAGCTACCAAGTGAGTGAAAAACCAACAAAATTGGACATTAAAGGTCTAGGAGTACCGATACGCAGGCCACCGTATCGGTAGGGTAAGTGGTATTTTGGCCGGGGTTTTGGTATCTGAAGTAGCGTATTGGTATGAGTTTTAGCTACTAGAATTGGAGTTTTAACATGGCAAGACCACGTACCGGTACGTGAAGAGCTGTACTTGTAGAAATCTTTGATACGCATACATGTACTGGTATGGTTGCCCACATATTGATACCGGTGGGCGTTTTTGGCAATTGATGTGTCTTTAAGGTTTAGTTTCTTTCGTTTTGGTCCCTGATTTTTATGTTCACAATTGAATGAACTTGGTTGATTGTTTGGAGCTAAAACTTGACAAGTAAGCATGTAGCCTGACTAATTGAGGATTGGTAATTTTGAAACTAATTAAGTCCTCGTAATTATCAAGATTTGCAATTTGGTCCCTAAATTGCAATCATGCGCAATTGGATGTCAATTCGATGCCTGATTTAGTTGTTATTTCACCCACT